>PVKM010016061.1:0-27231 GCA_004027735.1 Carollia perspicillata | reverse complement strand
TCAGAGAGTCCCAAAGAAGGTGGACCCAAGGAGGAACACACCAAGGCACATCATAATTACATTACCCAAGATTAAAATGAAGGAGAGAATTCTAGAAGCAGCAAAAGATAAAAGAGGACAGTCATCTACAAAGGAATTCCCATCATACTGTCAGCCGATTTCTCAAAAGAGACCTCACAGGCAAGAAGGGGCTGGAAAGAAGTATTCCAATTCATGAAAGGCAAGGACCTACATCCAAGATTGCTCTATCCGGCAAAGCTTTCATTCAGAATGGAAGGGCAGATGAAGTGCTTCTCAGATAAGGTCAAGTTCAAAGAATTCATCATCACCAAGCCCTTATTATATGAAATGTTAAAGGGACTTATCTAAGAAAAAGAAGATAAAAAATATGAACAGTGAAAGGAGAGCAAACTCACAATTATTAACAACCATACCTAAAACAAAAGCAAACTAAGTGGACAGCTAGATCAGGAGCGAAGCCACACCAATGGAGATCACATGGAGGGTTAGCAACAGGGGAGAGGGAGGAAGGGGCTGGGAAGAAGGTACAGAGAATAAGTAGCATAGATGGTGGGGAGAAAATAGACAGGGAGAGGGCAAGAGTAGTGTGGGAAATGTAGAAGCTAAAGAACTTGTGACACATGGACATGAACTGAAGAGGGGGAATGTGGGGGGAGGGGGTGTGCAGGGTGGAGGGGAATGAAGGGGGAATGGGACAACTGTAATGGCATAATCAATAAATTATTTTTTTAAAAAATCCTTTGTTCTGATGGTTTTGGTGGAATGTTGAATAATTCCTGACACTTTCAATATATTTTTAACAAACTGCAAACTTTTAAAACTAAGGAGCAGTAGTTTCAGAAAAATAAAATGACTTTAAAAGGACATTTAATGAATTTTAAGATGTTCTTTTATTTTTAAGATTATTTAATTATCAATATATTTCTAGTGCTACAAAAATAGCAGCACTAACAGAATGTTCTGCACTTATGGAAATGTTCTATATCTGTGCAATTCAACATTGTGATCTTCATATATGAACACTGAAAATGTGTCTGATGTTACACATGGACTACTTTTTAAATAGTATTTAATTTTTATTAGTTGGAATGTGAATAGCCACATATGGCTAGTGACTACTGTATTAGATAGTATAGCTCTCTTGGGTTAGGAAGTCAAGAGGGAGAAGAGGGTTAGAAATCTTCAGGCCACCCCTCAGTTCAATTATAGTCAAAGGTAAGTGTTTGTATAATGAAACAATGTATCTTCTTATTGTTTCATGTTCAAGTTTTATGAATTAGTCTAGATTTTTTAGGAAGTAATCACTGGTCATTTGATTTTATTTTCCTTTTGTGTTGATATTTAAAATGTGCTTTTATTGCAAAAGCATACAGTATAGTAAATGTACAATTTAAGTAATTATAAAATGAACTACCATGTACCACTAATTAGCTTAGAAAATCGAACCCCACCAGGATCTTTGAAGCCCTTTCTACTCCTCCCCATTTGTCTTTAACAATTCCCCAGTCCCCCTTCCACCAGCCCCTGGCAACAGCTACAGGGTCCAGTAGAAGGGAGGCCTGCTGGAGTGCGGTTGGTAGAGTAATAATATGGGTGTAATAATTTCTAGTTTTAATTTGAATATTTCACCTAAAGTGTCATATGATGTACTTGAGTGTGATATTATTATGTTAAAGAATCACATGCTTATAATTTTGTAATAGAACAGGGGTGTTATTTGTGCTGGACCCTATATTTTACTTTGTCTCCCTGAATTTGACTATTTTAGGTACCTCATATAAGTGGGTCATAAAATATTTTTCCTTTCCTATTGGACTTATTTCACTTAGCATGATGTCTTCAAGGTTTATTATCTATGTTGTAGCATGTTCGTTGAGTTTTACAAAATTTCATATACTATTTTTTTTATTTCCAGAAGTTTCATTTAGTTCCTTTTTAAGACTATCCTTTTTTGTAGTCTTATTGCTTTTCTTGATCATGTTCTTGAGATTTTTTATCTTAAAAACCTATTAAATATATTTATTTTATATATTGTATCATTCCAGTATCTTTGCAGATATGATTTTGCTGTTTGTTTTTGCCAGCTCTTGTTCACGTGCCATACTTTCTTGTTTGCTAATTTAACTAAGAAATTTCTTAGAACTCTTTCTGTGTTAATTTTGCTGTGATTTTTTAAATTCGTCACCTGAAGATATGCTTACTGATTTTAGAGGGGAAGGGATGGGGGTGGGGCGAGAGAGAGAGAGAGAGAGAAACATCATTGTGAGAAAGATCATCAATCTGTTGCCTTTCACAGACAGTTGCTTTTCATACACACCCTGACGGGGGACTGGCCCCAACCTGGATATGTGCCCTGACTGGGAATCAAACCCACGACCCCTTGGTTTAGGAGACAATGCTCTAACCAACTGAGCTATACCGGCCACAGCTTGCAGAGTAATTTTTAATAGTACTTTAAAGTTGTATAGCTTAGAGCTTACAAGTAAACCACTGGAGGTTAAACTTTTTTTTTTTTTAATAATTGTAGACTTACAGAAAAGTTGCAAGAATGATACAGTAGATTCCTGTATACTTTTACACATAGTCACCAATTTTTAACATTTTGTCATGTTTATCTTATGGCATACATACACATTATTATTTATTTTTGTGAACCATTGAAGAGTGAGTATGTTGTATGCTTTCTTGCCTCATAATACCTCAGGGTATATTTCCTAAGAATTAGGATATTCTCGTATGTAATTACAGTGCCCCTATCAAATTCCGGAAATTTAACATTGATACTTGAATCTATACTTTATATTTCAGTTCTTTTAGTTTGATCATGTATTTGGTTGTCATTTCTTTTTACTGTCCTTTAATTGGGAAGAATTTCTTAGCTTTTCTTTGTCTTTAATTGAAGAATACTGGTCAGTTATTTTATAAAAGTTTTTCAATTTGGGTTTGTCTGATTTGGTCTGATTTGCCTCGTGATTTGAGTCAGGCTATTTATCTTCAGTCAGACTACTACAAGAGTGATGTATTCCTCTCAGGATATCACATCTGGATCTACATAGTGTCCATTTGCCCCTTATCAATGATTTTAATTTAGGTCAAGATGCTACCTGGTTTATTCACTGTACAGTTACTGTTTCTTCCCCTTGTAACTAAGAAGCAATATGCAGGGTGGTATCCTAGTGTTTCGTTTTTTCTTAATGAAAAGCTAGGTACCGTAATATACTTTATGTTCGTATAGTGTTTTCTATTTTGCCAGCCATTTTTATATTTCACAGTTTTAATCTTCATGACAGTAGTACTTTTTATTGTTCTGGAAACTAAGACACAGAGACATAGCTAATAAGAGGAAGCATTGAAATTCAAACCCTGGTTTTCTTAAGGTTCTTTTTACTTGCTATAGTTGCCTTTAGGTTACTAGACAGACCATAACTTGGACGTGATCTGTGTCTTGTTCACCATTATATTGTCACTGGCTGTTGAATGAATAAACAGCATAGGCATGAGTTGCTGTTGGACTTAAGTGTCTTAAGTGGTGGTAGTCCTAGTATAATTGCATTATTTATTTATATATTATATATTTATATATGAATATATTCATAATATATAATATATAAGTATATATAATATATGTTGTTGCTCAGAGCTTAAAGCTCATGTGGAAGGTATTTCTGATGCTTTGCATAACAAGCTAAGATTGTTTCAGATGAAAAAGTTGATGGGTTTGCACATAGCAAAGAAAATTTGCCTTTCTTGAGAGCTTTATGTGATAACGATTTGTGAGGCAGATTTTCTGGTACTAACTCAGTTCTTTTTCCAGGTGTGTCTTTAAGATTTGGGTGATCAAAGGAAATTATTTAAGGTTTTTCCTCAGATCAACTTTTGCATTGATACTAGGGTGCAGTGTTGGTTAAATGTCATCTTTTGACCTGGTGAATTGGTAGAAGTTGGACCCTGTCCAAATTTACCTCTTTTTTTCTCTTATCTCTTACCTTCTATCCTGATTCTCAGTTAAAGCTGGAGGAACATGGGCATTGAGTCTTAGCAACATGAATTCATCCATTGACCAATTGATTCAGTAATAGTTATTGGGAGCTACTGGACATTAAGAACAGTGTAGTCTTTGAGGTTAAAACGATGAATTAAGATAGATGTCATTACTGTCATGTAGCACAATCCAGAGGCAATAAACTGTTATATCCTTTGCATTAGTCACTTATGTATTTAAGTTGAATATATGTAAGAAAAATTTTATTTATACTTGTTGAAACTTTTATGGCAAGGGGGAAATTCTTAGGGCTATTGCTTAAGTGGTTATGTTAAGTATAGGTTCAAAACTGGTTAGTTAAGCTTTGATTCTTTAGTTAAGTTTTAGAATTAAACTAATTTAATTCTGAAAACTGATCAATACTTTCATTTCAGGTGAAGCCTTGTAATCAAACCTGACCTAAGTAAATTATGTTCAATCTGAAAACTGCCATTTGCTTCCTGTGGGGTTTGGTGAATAGTGGGTGGTAGTGTCTTGGAAATTATACAGGGTGGGGCAAAAGTAGGTTTACAGTTGTGAGTATGCAAAATACAGAGTTTATTCATTTATTATTTATTAACTATTATTTTCTTTTTTCTATTTAAATGGTATGTATTTATCCATAATTATTGAGCATAAATCTCCAGATATTTTATAATCTGATTTAAAATCTTCAAATTTAAGAAATTTATACCAAGGCTTTGACTTCATTTTTGCTAAATTGTTTTTAAAATTTGTAGCTTTTTGTATTATAAAAAGCTGTGGTACTCATACACATAAGTAATAAGAACTTAAAATTCATCATACATTTACATCATTTTTTTGGGCTTGACCTTCTAGTAAACTTTTAGCTTTATTGGTTTTGTCTGCTATATACGGAGATCCTCCCTTGTCTGAGTGATTTAAAAGCTTAATTTTGTCAACGAGCATCTCTTATTTTTCCTTTATTGGCAGTAGAGACCTAGTATTAATGCTGCTTCCTGTTCTGTCATTTTGGGTTCAAACCCACCTCTGTAATAGCTACCTCTAAAGGCAGATTTTGGTGGACTTTGAAAAACTTGTTTACTTGAGGTTCCATATGCTTTCATGGCTTCACAAGACATAATGGCCTGCAAACCCTGCCTCAACGCTAGCCATTCCAACTGCTACCACTGTGCTGGCCATAGCTGGTGCTCGGTTCCTCTGCCTCCCCCGAGAGTGTGGTTCATCTAGGCCAGAGGCTGTGGCCACCAACTCCACGCCTCCACCATCAAGCAAGGCGGCCAGCCCTGCCAGGGATAAACTGTCCAGACAAGGGTGCCCCAGAAAACATGGTGATGGTGACCCTTAATATTGTATTATTCTCCACACAAACAGCCGTAAACCTGCTTTTGCCCCACCCTGTGTATTGCATGGTACATTTTACATTCCCATATCTCCCACCCCCTCCAAACAAAGCTTGATAGTATGCATGCAAGCACATGTTTATTTTTTATTTTATTTTTTTGGCTTTTGAGGTAAGGACTCAGGATGTTGCAAAAATATTAGGGTTTTACATCCTCTTCACTCAGTTTTCTCAATCGTGACATCTTATGTAGCAGTCATACAAGATGAAAACCAGGAAATGGATATCAGTACATTACTGTTAACTAAACTATAGACCACACACAGATTTTAAACCTTCATTTCTGTGGGTGTGGGTGTGGGTGTGTATTTCTGTGAAATATTATTTCATGTATAGTTTTGTGTAAACACTACCACAATCAAGGTACAAAATACCTGTTGTTACCTCTGTGCATTCATACACACACCTACCACTAGTTTTGTCATTTCGACGATGTTACCTGAATGAAATCATCCTGTCTGTAACCTTTTGAGATGCACATTTTAAAATATAATTTGTTTTAATTCTAAAAGTAAAACAACATTTAAAAATGGTTAAATGATTGAGAAAACATATTGTGAATCTACCACCCTAATACAGTCATCATTTTGGAGTTTGTTTATAGCCTTTTCCATATGAAGTTTTATGTCATTGTTATAGTATGCCGCTTTTTTTTAATTTAAAATATTGTGTCCTCTGTCACCATCATAATTTTTGCCTTTATAAGAAATGTTGCTTGAAAAAAGCCTTTGAGCATATAGATTTCTTCATATCTTTTGTTATTTCCTGGGGTAGATTCCCAGATGTGTGATACTGAGCCAGAGGATATGAGGGTTTCTTAGTCTTGAAACATTTGGTCAAATTGTTTCTCTAAAGGATGGTACCACTAGTATTATTTCAGTGTCTCCTTGTTAGAGTGGATATTAGTGTTATCGCAGTTCCTCCCCCAACTTAATAGGTGAAAAAAGTACTTCATTGTTCTAATTTTAGAGTGCATTTCTTTATGTAACAGTTTTCTATGAAGAGTAAAATTGATCGTAATGTCAAAATGACATGAACTTTTAAAATGTGATTTCACTTTTAAGTAATTTGGAAAAGCACTTTAATACTTGTACCAGTGTTCAGCATTTCTGAGCAAGAGGTTGACTCACCAGTTCCATCCTCTTACCGTACCTGGAACCTCTTTAGCCTACAGGTTTGTTGCCTACAAAATGATTGCCAGTTTTTGCATTGCCAGTTTTTGCAAATGATTGCCAGTTTTTGCATTGCTTCTAATGGCCTCTGCCATTATCTTCTGGTTACTTTTCTCAGTTTGGATCCTTGACCTTTTCCCATGTCTGTTCTCTCTTCAAAGAGCTGCTGCTCTGTCCACTGTTACCACACCACACCTTATTCATTTTTTCCTGTGTTCATGTCAGCCCATGCTGACATATTAATGCAATACCGTAATGTTTCCTTATAGTTGAATGTAACCCTGGGTGACTACACTCTCCTGGGGCTCTTAGGAGTATTGGCTGTCTTTGCTTTTTAAATGGCTACCACAGAAGTTATGTGGCTAAGGATGTATGAAGTATACATAATATACGTGAATACAAAATAACAGTAATAAAGAGGGTGTGTATCTTCTACTTTTCTATATGTGTTCTCAGAGCAGTAGACCATCAGGGCAATAACGAAACCCTTAAGTAAAGCAGAAGTTTTTAATTCAATATTACTAAGTGCCAAGCACTGTGCTTAAATGCTTTATTTAGTCTTTATAATATTCCAGTCCTGGCTGGTGTGGCTCAGTAGATTGAGTGCCAGCCTGCAAACTGAAAGGTCACCAGTTCAATTCCCAGTCAGGGCACATGCTTGGGTTGTGGGCCCGGGCTCCAATTGGGGGAGTGTGAGAGGCAACCAATTGCACATCTGTGTTTCTCTCCCTTTTTTTCTCCCTCCCTTCCCCTCTCTCTAAAAATAAATAAATAAAATAAAACCCCCCAGAATATTCCTATAAATTTTTGAAGATCTACATATGAAGATCTCATGTGTGATGTTGAATAGGTATATGTGATGTTGAAAAGTTGGTTAGCAGGGATTCACAAAAAAATGTATTTTTAATTTTAACTTGGGTATACATTCTTTCACCATTTCCCCCCCATAAGGTCAAGGTTTTTCTTTGTGGATAGTCCTTTGATAAGAGCTCTAGATTGTCTTTTAAGCACAATCCACACCCACGAAGTATCTTTCTTAGTATCTGACAAGTATCTTTCTTAGAAAAGAGAGAATTAAAAAGGCACTTTCAGTGTGTTAAAAGTTTTACAGTTTTAGGCTTTTTTATTCTTTTAGAGCTCTTACATACACTTAATTCCATAATAACTTTTAAAAAATAATTAGGCTTTGAATCTTTTTGAACTTTTAATAGAATTTCAGAGAAACAACCCCTTTCACACTCATACTTCATCAGTTTACATAATCTTAGATTACATAATTGCAATAACAAGTACAGTTGGCATAAACTGGGGTGGGAACAAACAGCTGGCTCTTGTTAAGCGTCCAGCTCATTTGGTGAGAGCAAAAGGGTGGAGATACAATAAGAAAGTGGTCTGCCTAATTAGAAGACTCTACTAGGTCCAAGTGACCAGCCTGGGGTAGGCATCAGGGAGTGATTTATGGAGGGATTGGAGAGCTTTATTTCTAGAAGTTGATGTAGTAGAAGTCTGCTAAAAGAGTTCCTACTAAATTGTTGTTCTTATTTCCATTTTATAGATGAGAAAACTGAGTCTTCAGAGAGTTAAGTAACATTCCCAAGGTCAGACAGGTAAGACGTGATGGAGCCCCGGGGTTTGTATTTAGGTTTTTGTAGGTTCACACATAGCATGTTCCCTTACTTGCTGTGCAGGTGCTAGATGCCTAGATGTTACCTGATTTATACCCAGTCATTAAGTATTCTTGACTGGTTTTCAAGTCATGTTTGGGGTAGTTCTTGAAATTATCCCACATTTTGGGTCCTAATTTCATTTTGCTCCTTAGTATTTCTTTAGTGCTAATGCAATGTAAAAGATGCGAGTACCTTCCAAGGTGAAAATTTGGCTTTATAATTGGTTTTATTTTATATTGGATATGTATAGGTGAGAACTGTAGCTAAGGTTTTGCAGAGTTGTACTGCTGAGGTAACTGTGAAATAAGAGTGTAAGGAGGAAAAATAGAGTTTGGAGAACACAGATGTAGATACTTCTTCCTGTTAAATTTCCTTCATAGTTGGGATCTGGTCAGTCATCTTTTCTTTCATCATTACTTATTTCTTGAAGCATCAATTGAGCCTTTAGGATGTACGAAAAAGTGTGTGTGTGTGTGTGTGTGTGTACACATAGATATACTCTATATAAATATATATGTATATTGTGTGTGTGTATATATATTTGATAAGTATCTTTCTGTTGTCACCCAGAACACACAACAAACCTTTTCCTGATAAACTTAAATGTTTTATTGATGTGTGTAGTTTGGTATGTATTTTTAGTTTGCATTTTGCATTTTAGAACATTAAAAAACCTATACTACACTATTACCACTACTTTTCAGTTGTTAGAATCCAAAGAAGTTGTTCCACAAAATAAAACGTTTATTACATAATTATTCATTGGGTTTTCTATTTTTATTGTTGAAGACTAGAACTACAATGAGAGCTTCTAATCACTATGACAGAATTACTATTACTACATTAAGTTTTAACTCTAGCCCTCAGAATGAAATTTGGCTATCTTATTGTACAAAGCATTCTTTCATACAGTTTGTGAGGCCATTAGGCTATTTTGAATCTTAAAAGGAACTCTTAAGTTTTTGTCTTAGTGGTCCTGCGCTCAAGATTGGAAACCACGGATAGAATATTAAATATTCATTTCATGTGTGTAGTTGTTAATCCCTGACTTTGATATGATTATAATAGTATGATTAGCATTACTCTTTGAGTATCAAGTACCTCAGACACTCTTGAGCCATAAATATAAAATAATATAGAATAAAAAGGAAAACTTACCAGTTGATAATATTCTCGTCCTTTTTTTGGAAATGTTAGGATATGTAATACTAATTCTGAGGCAGTTTTTTCCTCCTGCTTTTTTAAGTGTACATTTACTTCATGAGGTTGGGTTTTATTTGCTTGTTTGCTTTTTGGCATTTGTCTGAGTGTTTGAATCTGGCAAAGGAATGTACTGATTTTTTGATATGCCAGCTAGCATCTTTCATTTACTGAGTTATATTCTAGCATGAGACTGTAGTTGATTATGACAGCAAATTTTGGGCTGTATAGTTTGAATTTTTTTGTTTAAATACATTATTAAGTTTTTAAAATTAAAATTTGTTCATAGTGATATAGCAGTGTGCTTACATGGCCAAGTTCTAATGTTGATAATGAGAGTCAACGAATTGATGTTTGTTTGTTTGTTTTACAAAATAAATGTGATTCTCTTCCCAAATGTTACCATGTTATGTATTCCCCTCTTCAAGATTTCTTTTTTCTGGTTTTATAATCAAACAGATTGCAATACTTTTGAATCAGAGGAAGAAGAGGGGGACCAGCTTAGTATTAGCCGCTGTTATATTAATTTCTTTAGTAGCAAAACCAAAAATCTCATTAAATAGCAATATATAAAAATTAGCTTGAAAAAGAGTTTGAACTATTTCATTCAGTTTCTTGAGTTTTAATTACTGAAGGACAACTATGTTCAATCTTGGAATTTAAGAGCTAAAGGGGAAAATTCTGTTAGAAAAATGGTATCTTAAAATGGTTGTTTTGGAGTTTGAAACTTACTGCCTATGACTTTGTGCCTCCCCCCCTCCCCTGCCCCCAGCTTCTCTTGCTGTGAACCGCCTTTTGGATTCAAATGGTTTTGGTACTTCTTAGGTTCTTTACAGTATATTTCTGGTGCATGTAGCCATTGAGATCTAGACCCTAACCAGAAATTCCAGCTAGATAGTTTTTCCTTTTGATGAAGCGTGATTTTTAAGAGTGCTGACCAAATTAGATTACATCCAATTTTATTTCCGTAATAAGGGTTGCTTTGGGTAAGACAAATTTTTCAACCTATTATACTTAGTTTTGGTTGATGCAAAGTTGCCATAGTTGTACCTCTTTGCATGAAGGAGGAAATGAGCCCTCTACTGTAGTGTATTGCTTATTGGTAACCTCTAGTAGCTTTGGATTCTCAGTCTTAATGAATGTTGCATGCAGGTGAGGATAGTAAAACTGTGTACGATGGATGTATCATAGGATTGGAGAAAATGGTGCAAATTCTTTAACCAGTTTTTAACCTACTTTTAACAAAAGGGTAATATGTATACATGACCCAAAATTTAAAGGTATAGATAGGTTTATTGTGAAAAGCAAGTCTCTTTTCCTTACTTCTTGTTTACTAGGTCCTCTCCTCTGAGGCATTTGCTTTTGGTACCAAATTTTCTTCCTACATTTATAACCATATCCACTCTTTTTATTGGTTGCATAGTATTCATTGTATTGAATGTACTGTGAATTAAGCTTGTTTCCTATTTTTTGCTTTTATAAATAACGAGGCAACAAGTATTGTATATATATTTCACATCTGTGCAAATATAGCAGTACTTTAAATTTTAGAGGTGGAATTTCTGTGCCAACAGATATATGCAGTTACAATTTTGATAGATATTGCCAAATTGTTTTTCTTGGTGTATTCATTTCTCAAGTTAGATATTAGTTTTCTAAGGTACTTTTGTAAAAGTATGATTGCTAGTCGTATGCTGTTTATAACTGAATTTATTTTATTTTTCAATTACAGTTTAAATTCAGTAGTGTTATGTATTCATTTCAGGTGTACAGAATAGCGGATAGACAATTATATACTTTAAAGTGTTTCCCTGGTATTTCCAGTACCCACCTGACACCATACGTAGTTACTACAATATTACTGGACTGTATTCCCTGTGCTGCACTTCACACCCCCATGGCTATTTTGTAACTACCAATTTGTACTTCTTAATCTCTTTAGTTTTTTCACGCAGTCCCCCAAGTCTCCTCCCCTCTGGCAACCATCGGTCTATTCTCTATATCTATGAGTCTGTTTCAGTTTTGTTTATTCATTTGTTTTGTTCTCTAGATTTCGCATATAAGTGAAATTAGATGCTATTTATCTTTCTCTGACTGACTGACTTGGCAGAATACCTTCTAGGTCCATCCATGTTGTCACAAATGGTTGAGGTTTCATTCTTTTTAATGACTCAGTAATTGTATTAGATTTTTTTTATTCATTATGTGGTTGCAAGGACGGGTCACTCATGTTGTACAAACTACTCATATTTACTTGTTCACTTTGTCAAAAGTGTATTGGTTTGATTACTAGTAGTTACTGTAATTTTACTTTTATATAGGTACGTTCTGTCTTGTAAGTGAATTGTTTAAAAAGGATTTTGGCTAAGAATAAGGGAAAGTCAGGACTTAAAAAGGGGAATTGGGAATTAGAAGCCTATTTTTCCAGTAAGTCAAATAAGAAAGGTGTTTAGTTTACTAGATCAGGCAATAAAAATGATGTAACCCATCATACCGCATTGTATTCGAACCACCCTTTGTATCACTGGTGGAAACTCAGTTCATCCTGCTGCATCCCTGTCTTGGGGAACTGCATCTCCCCCAAATCTAGGACCTTAGTTGTGACTTCCATTACCCGAGGCAGAGAAGTAGAGTTGAGTAGAGTTATGTAGGGTGATCTGCCCAAGGAGCAGAATGCCGAGAAGGAGCTGTGAACTGAGTTAGGGGTAGCACGTGAGTAAGAACAATTAAATGAACTTAAAGTGGTTTGTTCCTCCTGCTGTTGCTACTCTGCAGGGTTAGGGAAGGGTAAAGGAGGGAGCAGGGAAATGAGAAAGATGGGATTTTCCTTTCTTTTCTGTCATGGTAACTTTCTTTGTTTATTAGTCTCATCCATAGGATCCTGACACCTCGGATTCAGGTGAGTTCAGATGAATTCGGGCTTGTTGGAGGTAGTGGAGACAAGATGAAGAGTGAGTGTCTGTAACCATCAGGAAGGTTTATCGAGTCTGAGAATAGGGGCATGGAATGGAAGAGAGGATTTTCAGTGATAAGGCAACCAACCATCTATCTATGTGTTAAGCTTTTATAGTTTGTTCTTTTTAAAAAAAAATTTGTAGGCAAGTGGGTGGGCAGTGTTGAGGGCATTTTAAGCATTGTTTTTTGGAGGAGAGGACAGTAAAATCTTGGTTCCATGTGGATATTTTTAAGGGTACTCTAACCATTCTTCCTGAAGTGAAACATGCACAGAGGCTCTGACTTAAAGAGAATGTTCTATTATATCCTCATTGGTTTAAAGGTATCTCTGCTGGTCTCACTTGACATAGTAGCAATAATTCTCTTTCTATTCAGTTCCATGGCGGAGCAGAACAGAGTTGACTGTGCAGCCGCTGTCCTTCAGACATGTCTGCATTTCTCAGTCTATTTATGAGCATCAACAAACACTTTGTGCATACTTCTGCCATGGGGTGAATGCATCTCTTTTCCTTTAATTTAGCTTAAAACTAGTAATGGAATTCCTGAGGTTTTGAGAGGAATAGTGTTGGCAAGTTTAATTTCAAAACTAAAGGCAAATTAAGATACCAAGCAAAACAGACTATTACTTTAGAAAGGGATTACTATTACTTTAAAACTCTGCTGACATTTGCAAACTTAGTGTCATATTTATATAAGCTTTAGCTAGCAACTACTATTTTTCTAAAATTGTTGGTTTAAAAATAATTGTTATATTTATGCATTTAAAAAGTAGCTTCTAACACACTTTGGGTATGCTTGAGCTCAGCCTTTCAGCAAGATATTCAGACATTTGGGCATCATCACTTTTGGTCTTATTCTGTCTCAGGCCATTTAAGATAATTAAGATGGATTGTGGATGTCAGGCATTTGATAAGCTTCCATTAAAATCTAATGCAGTTTAAAAATTGCTTAAAATGGCCTTTCAGCCTATTAAAATATGCTCACATCATCTGAATTATGAAATTTAGCAGAGTATTGCTAACATGACAAATGATAGCACTTGTCATTTTGATGTTTGTTCTTTAAGTGTACTGTTCCATTGCCTTTGTAAGATATTAGCTGCCTGTACTCTAAAGGATTATACTAATAAAAATAGGCCTCCTCTGATTAAATCTGTTTAATTCTAACTTTTTTATGCATCTCATTGGTATTCATTTGTGACCTCAGCTAGTTATATGAGCTTTACCCATAAAACCATGAGCTGTTTTTAAGTGTCTCCTTGTGTTAAATCTGTAATTTTGTTTTGTTGTTAGGCATCTCTTACTATTTTAAAATTTCTCCAGGACAAAATTGGTTTTGTGCATTCTTTGACATTTCTCCACAATGCAATGCAATGCAGTGAAATGAATTGCTTTGACGTTGTGGGTAGATACCAAGAGCTTATTTGCCCATTTAACAGATACTTAACCCAATACTTACTTTGTTGTAGAGGCTGAGGATACAAAGTCCGATAAGGTAAGGACCCTGCCTTCAAGTTGCTTAGACTTTGATGGGAGATTCAGACAGTAAATAAATTGTAGTACCATGTGTCTTTTATATTTGGAAATGGTCTTAGTAGAGCCAGAGCTCTCTACCTCTCTCTGATAGAGAAGATTTTTGTGCTTCCTCTGAAGAATAGAAATTAACATTTGTAGAATGACTAAAGGCTTCTGTATCAGTTCTCCTCCTAAATCTTTCAACATAAGCATGTTACCCATTTATGCAAAAGGAAACTATTTTCCAGAGGTTATATGATTTGCTGAAGGCTCTTAGCTAATAAGTTACAGAGGTGGGATTCTTTCTCACTTAGTGTTCTTTTATTACCAGGGTTTCTTAACTTTAGCACTAGTGACATGTTGGGCCAGATCATTGTCATGGGAGACTGTCCTATGCACTGTAGGATGTTTAGCAGTATCTGTGGCATACTTTGGGCCAGGACTAGGGCGAAACAAGGAGGCACCTAGGGCACAAAATTTAAGGGGTCACTCCCAAGGTCTTTAAGTGCAGACCTGGCATTTAATCCTCACAATATCTGGTTCTCCCATACCAGCCTATTGCTTCTAGGTTTTGATTCAGTAAATACCCTAGGCGTTGGGATATTCCCTGGGAGCTGAAGAGCATCAGTGAGCAGGAACTTTCTGTGTCATTTGTCTTTGTAATCCAAAAACACGTACTCCTGGGTAAAAGTGACTAAAAGGAAATGGCATTTATAAGCATCAAGTAAAGACCTTCTAAATATTACATAACCAAGAACCTTTAGGTGATACATTATAGAACAAGAATAGCAATTGCTTCAGACTAATGAGAACTTAGAGCAAAAACTGTATGTTGAATATACTCAACTTATTTTATTTTGTGCCTGGAGGCCTGGCAGTTACCTGCTAATACTAACTTTATACCAAGAAATCCCATTAATTATTTTCCCATGTCTCTGTTTCAATAGAAGTATATACTTGTATGGCTAGATCTGTTAATACTTTGACTCATGCTAATACTATTTAAAATTTTTTATTCTCATAGAATTGTAGCTAGATTATAGAAGTTCCTGAAAAGCTGTAAGAGTAGTCAACTCTTATTGTAGACAATAGAGAGCCATTAAAGACTGTCAAATAGGAGAGTAATTTAGTAAAGGTAACTTTTCAGAAATATTATTCTGGCCACACTGTATATAAGGTATATTTAATGTATTGGGCAACCACCTTCACGAAGGTCACTTTAGAGGCTAGGCAGACATAATGAGAGCCTGAAATTAGGATGCTTGTCCCATCTTACATCCTCCTGTTCCTGCCCCACACCCCCGTTTTTGGAGGAAGGATCCATAAGGCTATCTATCCTTTCTCATAGATTATGAAGTTTTTAAAGAAATGGCTTTCGAGGATGACACAGTTTTATTCATATGCAGGAGGAACACAACAGATGTTTGTGGAATGAATGAATGAATGAATGGTAGAATTAATGAATTAGTAACTGCTAGACTACTATACAAATAAATAAATAAAGCAGGGAATAGCGAGGGATGAGTCAAAGATAATGCCTAGCTTTTCAGAGTGTGTGAGTGGTGGTAAAGGAGAATTGGGCTAGCTTGTGCTAGTGAGGATGGAAGTGGTGGAGGTGTGGGGTGATCCAGCAGAGAACGGGATTCGTTTGGAGGTGTTGAATTACATGTCCTGGTACTGTATTGGAATCTGGAGCTTCACTGAGAATTTGGGTTTATCACAGAAGTGAGAAAATGTGGAGAAAGAACTGAGTTTAAAACCAGCCACAGTTTGGGTCAGAGCAATGTTTCTGACACATCTGTTCTTTGAGGACCACTCCAAAATGCAGAATCTTTGTTTAAATGACTCTTCTACTTGAATATGTTTATTTTAAAGAGACACTTTATATGGTACTATAAATTGCAAACTAAAATCACTTGCTTTAAATAGTTGGCAATGGAAAATTAAAGTGATGACAACAATAATAGTATTGAATTTTAGCTAGATACCGTTGCCTGCTAACTCCTGAGCCTGAGTCTACTCAGTTTAAATTAAAACAAAAAAAAACCATCAGAATGAAATACAAAGTTTGAGGGCTTGACATGCCGATTTTCTCATGACATGATTCATTATTATGTATGTGCCACCTGAAGGCACACATGCCATGCTTTGAGGAACAGGTAGGTGTGCTAGGGGAAGCGGAACCTTCTGTGAAAAGAGAGGCAAGCTAGTGATCAAACCAATGAAAACCAGGAGAGAGTGATGAGGTCCTAGAAGTCTTGGGGAGGTAGGAGTTTCAAAAAGGTATTTGTGGCGCTGTTAAAAATTCAGGGAAAGGTTTGTGAAAACTTGCATGTCAGTACATTATACTGTCTATTAATACATGCCAAGAAGTTTTTGCATGCTGGTGATTCTCATATATTTGGATTTAGCCAGTTCGCATTGGTCATCACGTAGGAATTGATAACTAGCAGGGCTAGTTAATTCAACAATAATAATTCAATAAATGAAATTTTTAGATCCAGCCCCATAAACATGAATTAGGCCACCATATATGGACACAGACACACAGTTAGTTTCTCTAAACAGGAAGCATTTCCCTCCCCCTTTTAATGTTACTTTGAGGAAACTAGATTGTATGTCTTTTTAGGGATAGGATAATTTTGAGGAATAGGTTTGCATAGTTTTTGTCACTGAGTCATATGCCAGGTAAGGATCAACATGGGTCATATTTTTTTTTTTTTTACTCTTGGTGGGTGGGTTGGTGGGGAAATGAGTGTATTAGTAGTTTACTTGTATCTTTTGTCACCCTTAAAGTGAAAATTTGACCCTGGCTGGGTACTCAGTGGCTTAGAGTGTCATCCCAGTAAGCCAAGGTTGTGGGCACATACGGTAATCAACCAATGAATGCCTAAATATGTGGAACAAACACGTCAGTGTGTCTGTCTGTCAGTGTCTCTCTCTCTCCCTCTCCCTCTCTCCCTCCCTTCCTCCTTCCCTCTCTCTCAAATTAATAAATAAAAAAAGAAAAGAAAATTTGTTCCTGACATCTGAACATATTTTAGAAATTCTTAGAATTTATGGCAATAAAATGATTCTATAATTTTCTGTGAATTACCCATAATAGTATGTTGTTGTTCTTTGTATTATAAAATTCATTTTAAAGAATATCTAAGAACACATTTTTTGATACCATATTTTCAAGCTGAATTTAGGTGGTTGGCTCCAATTTAAGATTAAACTTTTTCGAATAAATACACTTCTTTAGAAATTGCAGTACTAAAAAAAAAAATCACTAAATCGTTACATACCATGATTGAGCCATAATCCCCTCCCTCTATTTAATGAATGAGACAAAATATAAATAATGAAATACATAGTGGTAGTTGCCAGGCCACAATATCCTATAATGTACCTGTAGTACAGTACTGTACTGTCTCACCTAACCACCATTTATTTTTTAAAAATTTTATTTACTTATTTTTTAGAGAGAGGGGAAGGGAAGGAGAGAGAGAGGGAGAGAAACATCAATGTGTGGTTGCCTCTCATGTGGCATCCACTGGGGACCTGGCCCCGCAACCCAGGCATGTGCCCTGACTGGGAATCGAACTGGCAACCCTTGGGTTTGCAGCCCATGCTCTATCCACTGAGCTATACCAGCCAGGGCCTAACCACCATTTATAATGGTGATTCTGTGGAGCAAAAAGACATTCATGACTCCAAAGCAATGAACCAACAAATCATTTTTGGAATGTGCCATTGTTAAGTTGGGAACTGCCATAGAAGGAAGTAATTTGGGCAGCAAAGAGATGTGTTAAAAGAGACTTGAGTATCTTTATTACCTACTCTTGAAAGTACATTAAATGTTTTGGGAGTCTATTTCTGTGGGGATATTTCTCTGCTTTTGCTGTAGTGGGAAAGTAGGATTCACTGCGTAGTTTAACCTTGGAAAACTAATTCCATAAAATGAAGGGTATACATAATATGAATTAATCTGTTTAGTGATAAGACTTAGGGATAAGTAAGTACTGACTGTATTTCATAATTTGGAAACATTCAGATTGGTTATGTCAGTGAACAATATGTCCCATAAGTTTTAATTTATATTTTAAAATGCAGGTGGTCTTAGTTAAATCTAAACAAGAACACCACTTAAAAGACTTCTAGTGGAACATAAAAGTTCTATTAGACATGGAGCTCTGTTTCTGCCAATAACTCGACATTTTGGGGACAGATAGCATCCCATTTCCAATTTGAGATTGGGTACAAAAATATCCTAGGGCTGAGAATAGGCGTAGTAAATTGTACCAACAAAAACCTTTTGTGTTTTTATGGTGGAGGAAAAGTCTACACTGAGTGTGCATGGAAAAAATGATACAAAGTCCTTATGCTTTAACATAGTAGATGGGACCTCATTTTATTATGGTTACTCTGTATGATTAATTTTTGATGCAAATTCCCAAAAAGTTTCTGCACATGAGTTCCTTGATGTTTTTTCTGTTATTTTCATCTTTGGTTAATTAGAGTCCCACTCTCCCTTCTCTACCATAAGTATTTCATTAATTTTTCTTCTCTTATTTTTATTTTCATATTTTTTTAATTAATGTTTTTATACTACTTTAAGCTTAAATCTTTTTCCTAGTGGTTTAAAAAATTATGGGACAGTAAAGTTGTCTTCAGATGTCTTTTATTTTCACTTTAATACTGTTTGAGTTGGCTTTTAACACATGCTTATTTTGCCTAAATTTCTCTTCAAGGAGAAGAATCACTTTTAGCATTAACACTTCTGGGAATTGTTTCAAAGTTTAGTTTATTGTCTTAATGTTAATAAGATTGCCAGAAGTCTCATTTTTGTCTTATATCTCCAAAGAATAGATTTGATTTTGTTGTTTTAATTGGGTTCTATATCAGTTTGATCCTAGATCTTTCAAAAAGTTATAATTGACTTCTTTCTAATTTATTCAGTATTTCAGAATGCTAATAAATTGGGAAAGGACTGATACGTGTTCTATAAGTAAAATAATTTAACAAGATACTAATACTATTAGTGACTTAAATATATTTGAGGAGACTATTTAATAAATGTTAATATTTATTCAACTATTTTATAAAGTTTTGTGGTGGCAGGAAGGAAAAAAATTAGGTGATATGATTTTTGGTGAGCAATCAAAATTTATATAGCATTTTTATGATTATCAGTAAAATGTAACTAAAGTTAAATGGTAACTAACTGTCCATTAGGGCATATTTTGTTGGTTGAAATATTTAGTCTGATACATGACCATTGTTTCAGACTAATAACTTAATACATAATAGTGCATGTTGTGTGTGTGCCTGGGAGCATGGGATTCAATACATTTTTAGAGAATAAAAAATAATAAATTCCTGAATGGATAATGAAGTACTTTAATGAAATTTATTATTCATTATTGATTTTCTGAATGTGATTGATAAAGCATTGACTCCAGTTCCTGGTTTGCTTTTGATGACCAGTATTATATAATTATTATTTATAATTATATAATTATTTCCTTGTTAATAGGCTCAGGTAATATAATTTAAAATGTTAATCCAAGACAGACATAATCAGGAAGATGTGTGCTAAAAATCACATAGCATATCTGAAGAACATAAGTAGAGATAATGGTCCATCCATTAATACTATATGGCTGCTTAGTGGAGTGATTAAGAGCATGGCTGGACTTCCAGTCAAGATGGAGGCGCAGGCAGACACACTTTAACTCCTTGCACAACCATAAGAAGGAAAATAACTGACCTCAAAACAAAAGACACCCAGAACTGCTAGGAAATCAAACTGTGTGGCAGTCCAACAGCCAAGGATTTAAAGCCCTATCCATCCAGATGGGTAGCAGGGGCAGACACTGGGAGCTAAGGCGGAGAGAATGTGGTATAGCAGTGGTGGTGAGGTGTCAGTGGTGGCCGGAGAAACAGGCAGTCCCACATTCACACGTGGTGGATAAAAATCAGGAGGGACACCTTGGGAGGGAATAATCCCAGCCCCAGGCCAGACCACGGAGCCCAGGGTTCCAGTGCTAGGAAAATAAAGCCTTTTAACTTCTGGCTGTAAAAACCAATGGGGGTTGGGACAGTGGAAGAAACTGCTGGTTTCTTGGGAGAGTATGTTTAAAGGGCCCTTATGGTCCTAAAATATGCGCAAACCCACCTACTCAGGGAACCACCACCAGGGCAGGAGCTTGAGGGGTGCCAGTCGCATATAGGAAGAAGGTGAAGTGACTGGAAACGGGGCAAGTGCTGAGCAAGCCTCCAGCAGCCAGACAGTGGCATTGTCACCTCTCCTGCTCCTCCCCCACATACAGAGCCACAAAAGGTAGAAACAGGTTGCCTTTCCCTGGCGAATATCTAAGGTTCTGCCTCATACAACTTAACAGGCGCACTAAGACAGGGAGTCAAAGTAGCTCTGCCTAATACACAGAAACAAACACAGGGAGGCTGCCAAATCTAGGAGACAAAGAAATATGGTCCAAATGAAAGAACAGAACAAAACCCTAGAAAAAGAACTAAGTGAAATGGAGATAGTCAACCTATCAGATGCAGAGTCCAAAAAAACTGGTGATCAGGATGCTCAGAGAAGTCATTGAGTACGGCAAAAGCATAAAGGAAGAAATGAAGGCTCCACTAAGTGAAATAAAGATAAATCCACATGGAACCAACAGTGAAAGAAAGCTGGGGTTCAAATCAATGATTTGGAACATAAGGAAGAAATGAACAACCAGAACAGACTGAAGAAATAAGAATTCAAAAAAATGAGGACAGAATAAGGAGACTCTGGGATATCTCCAAATGTGCCAACTTCTGAATCATAGGCATACCAGAGGAGAAGAGGAAGAGAAAGAAATTGAAAACTTACTTGAAAAAATAGTGGAAGAAAAGTTCCCTAATTTGGTGGAAGGAGATAGACATACAAGTCCAGGAAGCACAGAGAGCCCAAAACAAGATGAACCCAAAGAGGCCCATACCGAGACACCTCATAATTAAAATGTCAAAGGTTAAAGATAAAGAGAGAAGCTTAAAAGGAGCAAGGGAAAAGGAGAGTTACCTACAAAGGAGTGCCCATAAGACTCTCAGCTGATTTCTCAAAAGAAACTTTGCAGGCAAGAAGGGACTAGCAAGAAGTATTCAAAGTGATGAAAAGCAAAAAGACCTACAACCAAGATTACTCTGTCCAGCAAAGCTGTCATTTAGAATTGAAGGGCAGATAAAGTGCTTTCCAGACAAGGTAAAGCTAAAGGAGTTCATCATCACCAAGCCCTTGTTTTATGAAATGTTAAAGGGTCTTACTTAAGAATAGATCAAAAGTATGAACAAACTAAAATGACAAACTCACAACTATCGACAACTGAATCTAAAAAACAAAAACAAACTAAGCAAACAACTACAACAAAAACAAAATGATATATATGGAGATCATTTGGAGGGTTATCAGTGGGGTGGCTGAACCAGGAGATTGGGGAAAATGGTGCAGGGATTAAGAAACATAATTGGTAGGTACAAAATAGACAGGGGGGTGTAAAGAATAGTATAGGAAGTGGAGAAGCCAAAGAACTTAAGTGCATGACGACCCATGGACATGAACTAGGGTGGGGGGGAGGATTGCTGGAAAGAAGTGGGGTACCAGATAGATGCGGGGAAAAGGGGAAATATTGGGACAACTGTAATAGTATAATTAATAAAATATACCCCAAAAGAACAAGAGCATGACTAGTATCAAAGACTGCTAAGTTAAGGTAGTTCCCTAGATGTGCTTTTGGAGGCTGAACATGGCAAGTTGAAATGCTAGGTGGAGGAGGTGACTCAACTAAGAGAGTGACAGAGCTGGGACTGAGACGCTGCTATTCCACTCCACGTGCACTGCTTTTTGTGCTCTGCCACAGCCGCTTTACAGGGCTGAAGGTGGTCTTGGGCTCTTTTGTGCCTCCATTCAAAACTCCCTGCTTCTATCAACCACACATAGACACATATAAAAATATTGGAAGGAACTTAGTTACGTCCTTCTGTGTACTTTGGAACTGGGATCAGTTAATTCAGTATTATTGGATCTTTGTGGAAGCGGGAGGGAACTCTTGGCTACTGTCAAGGGGAGTTTTCAGCTGCGCGCATAATGGGAGAGCATGAGACCCTCTCATGCCTTTGGGTGTGGGGAAAACAGAAGGAAGTGAGAGAGAATATCACTGTTCCTAGATGCTGGACCAACAAGTGTTTTCTAGTTTATTGTGAGCCTTAATCTGGTCTGGCATAGACTAATAAACATAGATACCTATCTGTAAATGTGGTAAAACTAGTAAGATCTTACTAAATTAGAGAAGGGAAAAATTTAGGTGTTAAAAGTAATTTACTTGTAATTCCTGAGAAAGTTTCTAAGTTTTTGACTAATTGGGCATACTTACTAGTGCAGTTCATGAATGTGATTATTTTATGTGTTTCATTTAGATATATTAAGTATGTATTTTCCTTTGCATTTCAGTCCCTTTATATGCAGTTATTATCATTCAACCAAAGTAATCTAGACAATACACTAAAAAGTTTTATATATGAATTCCTGTAACTATGACTAGCTTTGAAATTTGCCTGAGCATCGTCCTCTCTCCTTCTGACCATTAGAATGCCTGTTGGCTAGAGGACTCACGGGAATAATAGCATCTCAATTTACTGGAAAGGCCACATAGTCTGGTCATAAAAATTTTGTGGTTTAAATACATGAGATCCATTTGGCTCTTAACGCATTGCAGCATACTTTAAATGGACACTTTAAAACTAGCTGTAGCATCCCAGTGTTTTGGTTTTTATTGGAGATTGAGGCTGATAATGAAGTAAGTCCAGTGCAAAATACTTAATGAGTAAAGTAGTGTGTAATGAATAGATTATAGGACTGGGAATCAGGAAATCTTAGCTGTCCTTAATGTAGTTTTATTGCTAAACAAAACTTTTTTTGCCACTCTTTTATTGTGGAAATAGGATTGTAAAGCTTTTACTCTTTTATTCTCCTTCAGATAATGGAATGAGGTTAATTAAAGTAATGTGAACACTTATTGATACACAAGATATATGGTTTATTTTTTTCCTTTGATTTTCATTTTTTGAAGTTATGGGGAGCTCTGTTTACTACTTCATTTATTTTTTCTTTTCTGGGCCAGTATTATGTTTCAGATTATCTATCTTTTTTTGATTTTACATAGATTTGCCCCCAAATTTCATCATGAAAAAATTTTAAGTATACAGCAAAATCTAGAGGGTGAGAAAGGCATTGATCTTTCTCCCTTATTTCTTCAGATGCTTTTCTAATTCTTTGAGGCACACCAGATCAATGACTCCTTCCTCTTTTAGCCCACTAATAACTTCCTCTGATCTAAATTTATAATGATCATTTCTATTGTATAGTTTAGTACTCAGTCATTTCATGATTTTATATTGTTCATGGTTCTTTCTTCATGCCTTACCTTGGCATCCCTACCACTATACACTTTTTACCCCTTTTCCTTGCACTTCTAAGCACTTCTAAATTCCAGACTCCCTGAGTGCAGGACTTGTCTCCTCCTATGCATTTCTTTCTCATGGTCCCTGGTATATGGGCACTTAGTGTTAAATACTCAAGGTTTTCTTTGGTAGCTGTATTTCTGACTCTGTTTCTCATTTCATTATGTGGATGCTCAGTGTAAAATAACATATATAATTTTATTGCTCTTAAGCCTTTTAATAGTTGTTTAATTTGTAAATTTGTTACAAGGTTGACATATGAAATTGAATAACTTATTTTGTAAATTAGCACAGTGCATTGATTAGTATTGCTGAAAAACCTAAGCCTCATTGTTTTGGTTTTTTGTTTTTATTTGAGAGAAAGAGAGAGAGAGAGAGAGAGAGAGAGAGAGAGAGAGAGAGAGAGAGAGAGAGAAACATCGAGTTGTTGTTCTACTCATTATGCGTTCACTGGTGGATTCTTGTATGTGCCCTAACCAAGGAGTGAACCTGCAACCTTGGCCTATCAGGGTGAAGCTCTAACCAACTGAGCTACCCCAGCAGGGCCTAAGTCTCATAGTTTTTATATGAAAAGAACATTACTTTTTAAAAAAATTCAATAGATTCTGATGTAGTTGCTCATGTTTTTTTAATCTTGTACTTTGAAGTTTGTTTGTTTTTTTCCTGGAATGAGGTTCTTAGTTTTGACTGTAGAAGAAATATGTTAGATTATATTTAGTTGGTGAATTTTGCCCACAAGAATGTGACTTTTAAAAAGCTGCAGGTTGCTGTAGTTCTTGAAGATAAGATTGTTTCCTGTTCTCTTTTGTGTATTTTGTATTTTTCCAAGAAGTAGCCTTTCATTTTGTCCATTTGTATAGTTTGACATTTAAACTGTAGTAAGTTCAACTCTACCATAACTAGTACTTACAAATGCAAGTCATTCATAATGTCAAAATTTGGGTTTGACCAAGAGTTACAAATAATGTAAGCTTTTATATAAATATATCCAAACACATGTTCTTAGGAGAAAAGGAATAAATAAAATACTGTGTTTATGGAGTGGTTTTTAAGCAGTTAGGCTTTAGAATTGCTACATGCCCAAAGTATTTCTCCTTTGAACTGCGTACTGTATCAGTTCATGAATTGTATTATAAGAAAAGTAGTTAGGCTGTGGCCGGGTGGTTCGGCTGGTTGAGGTGTTGTCCTGTACTCCAAAAGGTTGTGGGTTCAATTCCTGGTCAGGACATAAACCTAGGTTGCAGGTTCGATCAGTTGGGGTGCAGGCAGTCTGTTGATGTTTCTTACCTCTCTCCCCGCTACTCCCCTCAAAATCAATAAAAAAAACCCTTATCTCTGAGTGAGGATTAGAAAAAAATAGTACTATTGACCTCAATACTACTGAAACGTCTAGTTGACAGAAACCAGTATAACAGTTTGGAAAAAAATGATAATATACTCAATTTAGATAATTTTAGATCTTTTTAAAAAAGATTTTATTTATTTTTGGAGAGGGGGAATGGAGGGGAGAAAGAGAGGGAGAGAAATATCAATTGGTTGCCTCTAGCATGTCCCCAGCTGGACGGGAATTGAACTGACGATCTCTTGGTCTGCAGGATGATACCCAACCCACTGAGCTACACCAATCAGGGCCAATTTTAGAGCTTTCTAACATCATGACAAAATCTGCTTTACCTCTTTAAATTTGTGTTTATTTTAAAAATAAAATATTTGGCCCTGGCCGGTGTGGCTGAGTCACCTGGAGTGTTGGTCTATACACTGAAAGGTTGCAGGTTTGATTCCTGGTCAGGGCACATACCTAGGTTGTGGGTTCCATTCCTCGGTGGGGAGCCTACCGAGGCAACTAGTCAACATTTCTCACATCGATGTTTCTCTCACTCTGTCCCTGTTTCCTCTCTCTAAAAGTAATGGAAAAAATGTCCTTGGGTGAGGATTAAAAGTAAAAAGGAAAAAAAATGTTTGTGCATATGTAGTATTAAAGTCAGATAATATTTCAAGGCTTATAAAAACAGCAGTTACCCATCTTTTCTCTTCCTACCTCCAATTTCCAATCTTCAGAGGCATTCAGCTTCAGGTTTTTTTAGCTCTTTGTTCTGATTTGTGCCTTTATTTTTCTCAGTTCTGTTATTTGTTAGCTTTTCATTTCAGACACAAGATACTGACTTACTAAGAAAAGTGAGGATTAAGTAACCTTAATCTCTGTAACACCTGCAAACATTTACACGTGATTCTCTTTCTCTCATCTTCCTTTTATAGGACACCAGATTTGGGGGTACATTCTGTGTTTACTATTAAATTATGGCTATACAAATATTTTTTATAGCTGAGTCACAAAATTCACCATGATTGCATTTTTTTATCCAGCTCATTGTTTTCCTAAATAATTATTTGAGTTTAAAATTTTGTGTACTTTCTGCTGATGATTAATTCATTTGTGCTTCTCTGACAAATATAAAATGCTTTTCAGTATTATTGGACACAATCAGGGAATCCATTTTTTTCTTGCATGCCTTCTGGATCCTGTCTATTAGAGAGCAGACTTTCACATAATTCTTCCTATTTTTTTAGTAAGGCATTTTTGTCTAGTTTTCTTTTATTGTGATTTGTGTTCCTAAGATCAGGGTCTCTGGTCCACTTTCTTCAGAGGTGCATCTCTAGACTTTCATCAGATAAGAGCATAATATTGGTTATCAGTATAAGACCACTAAAATGAACTTTCAGCAATCACCTGGTTTCTAGACCCTTCCTGCATTTTTGTCTTCATCATGCTTCTAGTACCCAAATCTCTCCAGGATGGGTCAGCTTTCCACTGCTGATTTTTAAAAAAAGAAAAAATTGTGGCAATACGGTTAAATATACATAACATAAAAGTAACCATTGTAACCATTTTAAAGTGTACAATGCAGTGGCATTAAATAGATTCACACTGTTTTATAACCACTACTCACTATTCATCAGTCTCCAGAACTTTCACATCTCTCAAACTGAAACTCTGTATCTATTAAACTCTCAACTGCCCATTCCCCCCAGCCCTTGGCCACTATGATGTATTCTCCTTTCTGTCTGTCACCTTACTTCTTGATGGCTTCTTCATGTCAGGTTTAGGTTTCACCTTTCTTTGTCTTGTTAGGTTAGTTGTCACTTTTCTCCCTTTCTAGCTTCCCAAACATTGTTGACTTCTATCACTTGCTGTTGTGACTTCCTCATTCTCTGTATCCTTATGGATTTTATACTTCTAAAACAACTAACTTTTTAAGGTGAGATATCAGGAAAGAGTCAGAGTTAGTTATGCTTAACTGGGGGCCTGCTTTCCCCTACATTTCTTACCATTTTTTAAATGGTTTTTTTTTTTTAATTAGGAATTTAGATACAGGTATGCCAAACAAATAATGGCAGTTGAATAGCTGTTTTGGCTATAAAATTAGGCTTGCTAGATGGGCACCTTCCCCCACCCCTCACTGGTTCCCATTGTTATTGGCGGGGGTTTGAATCCCGAAACCTGTTGTAACCCTGTAGTCCCTTCCCCTCTCCCACTAGCAACCTAAGATGGTGCCACCGTTTGCAGACATGTTCTGTGCTGTTACATCAGTTTCATAGCAGTGAGAACCTGGCCTTTCCATAGGAAGTAATTTGGGGAGATGGACTGTTACCTAGAAACTTCTGTAAAAGTTTGTTATTCAAGGTGCAGTTGAAGTATTTCCTTCTCTGTGCAACTTCTCTGAGTGCCCTAGGCAGAGTTAATTGCTCCTTCTGTGCCATGACGTCCGTGAACAAGTCTGTTTGATTCTGTTGCATTAGATCTCTC
>PVKM010016060.1:0-27232 GCA_004027735.1 Carollia perspicillata | reverse complement strand
GCGTGCCACGGTCAGGCATCTGGTTTCACCAGACACCTGGAGCAAGCCAGGAGCTGTTTCTCAAAAGGAAAAGAACAATTTGCGGAAGGAGGTCATGACTTTGAAAAATCCAATGCCTGGGTATGCAAGCCAAAGGCAGAACTACTTATTCTGCAGCCCGATCCAGTGAGAAAACCACCTCGCCTTGTACGGGCCCCCCTAAAGTCAACAGACTTCAAGTGACCCAGTAACAGGTGAAAATAATGGACCTTAATATGATACATTTCACCACCCAAGTCTAAAAACAGCCCACCAAGTTTTATCTTTCTTTCTTAGTAGTAGGACATGTGGTATGTGCAGCAGCTGGTCCTTGATTCTGCAGGGAATAACTCAACGAACCCCAGACCCCCAGATAGTTCACTGAATCAATAAGCCCCTGTGTATATGGGGCTGTATTATCCGCTCTCTGGCACATACACACAGCATGTTTACCAAGTCACCCAAGGGATCTGCTACTTCCTGTTCTCAAGGTCCATCAGGATGGTGTCAACAGTGTCACAGTAGATTAGCCTGACATCCGCTGCAATGGTGATAGGGCAAAAAAATAAATAAGTAAAATAAAAATTTTAAAAATCCTGTAAACTAAGTATGTCCAGAGAGCGACATACTCATGAACCAAGACAATAAAGATTTACTGCTGAGGTTTCGCATAAAAGAAAAAACCTGCACTAACCCTACACTGTCTGTTAGAGGTCAACAACCGTGCCGGCGACCCCCAGAACGACTATCCCGCGCAAGTGCCTGCAGTGGCCCTGCCAGAATGAGGGTCTCCTTCCGCTGTCACTGTTCAGGGCCACCTGTCTCCCGCCGTTGATGTGGGAGTGGACCAGGAAAATGTGGTACGCGCATATGCATTTATACATGAAGGAATATATATAAAGTATATACATAGGAATATATAAAAACACATAAACCAGCAACATTCAGCCTTTAAAAAGAAGGCAATCTTGTGGTTTGCCACAATGTGGATGAAACCGGAGGACATTCTGTGAGGTGAAATAAGCCAGTCACAAAAGGACAAATATTGCGTGACCTCACTTATATGTAGAATTAAAAAAAAAAAAAAAAGCAAGCAGCCCTGGCTGGTGTAGCTCAGTGGATTCAGCGCAGGCCTTTGAACCAAAGGATTGCGGTTCGATTCCCAGTCAGAGCACATGCATGGGTTGCACGCCAGTTCCCAGCAGGGGACACACAAGAGGCAACCACACATTGATATTTCTCTCCCTAACTCTTCCCCTCTAAAGATAAATAAATAAAATCTTTTTTTAAAAAAGCTAAACTCCCAGTAACAAACATTAGAACAGTGGTTACCAGAGGCTAGACTGTGGGGAAAATGGAAAGATTTTGTAAAAAGTAGAATGGTGGTTGACTGACAGGGGCTTGGGAAAAGCAGAGAATGGGGTTATTAATGAGTACAAAGTGTCAGTTTTGCAAGAGGAGGAGTTCTGGAGATGGATGGTGGTGATGGTTGCATGGATTTAATATCACCCAACTGTATACTTAAAACGGTTACAATAGTATGTTTTGTTCTGTGCATTTTACAACCAAAATAAATACATGTAAAAAATGCCAACTATATATAGCACGAACTACCCTGACTCTTTCAAGTCGTCTGTTGCTGCACTAATCCCTGTGCTGAGACGAAGTATTAGTATTTATACATGTTCTTGGCAGCTAAAGAGAGCTCCAGGGATTAGCCTTCCCTCTCAAAACTGCCCTTGCTCAAGTTGCTTTAGGCCAATGTCAAGACTCTCCCCCTGTTGATGACATCAGTGGCAACTCTACATATACCCGTCACATGGTTTCCTGCTAGCACTAGCCGTGGCATGAGACAGACGGCATTCAAAACCTTTTAAAATTGTGCACCGTGCGCATGTGTTCTACAATCAAAAAGGAAAAGGGGAAAAATCTCATTTTTAACAGTTAAATACAAAATTATTAATTTTTTTCATGTTCCATTGTGTACTACTCAAAAGTCCACGTGTTCCAGTCATCCAATCTTACCACACAGGTTGTAGTTGTGTAAGCGTCCACTTTCCCCAAGAGAGCTGGAGAGGACACGGGGCTGAGTCCCGTGTCCCAAGCACCGAAAACGGGTCTCCCGGTGAGCCATATATTGCAAATAAGGGCCTGGGCGCAACCTTCATCCCTTTCAGCTCAGGCTGTCCACGAGCCCGTCAGGCTGTCCACGAGCCCGTCAGGCTGGATGATGCCCAGCAACCATTTTGCCTTCTGTAGCCTCGATTTTCTCCACCACAAAATGGGAACGTATTGACACATGCCACTCCGTGTGAGCGCGAGAAGTCAGGCGATGGGTGTCAAAGTACCGTGGCACTACAGACAATAACTCATTCACTCATCCGTTTAAGTGATTAAGCACCCGGGGTGCGCAGCGCAGTTACTACAGCGGACACCATCTCCCTGCGGGACTGGGAGGGTGCCTCCTCACCACGTTCTCTCCCCCACGGACTCCAGGTGGTGACCTTATTCAAAATGGCGCAGGCGGCCTCGGGGGCTAGTGCGGCGGCGCGGACTCCGCGTGCCCTCTGACCTGCTGGCAGCGGCGGAGGGGGAGCTGGGCGCCGCCATATTGGCTGTTGTCCTGAGAGGGGAGCGGCGGCGGCGGCGGCGGCGCAAGCGGAGCGAGGGAGAGGCGCGAGCGGCAGCATGACTCGGAGGCGGAGCAGGCCGAGCGGCGGCGCGGGCCGGCGCGAGCGGGCTCGGGCCGCGGGGCCTCAGAAGCCCCAGGCGCCGGAGCCCTCGCCGCCGCCGAGCTTGGAAGCGGGAGCGGGTGCAGGGCCCCCCGAGGCGCCGGAGGAGCCCGACTGCGACGGCACCAGGGAGGAGGACGACCCCAAGCTGGCGCCTGGCCTGCAGGTAGGAGAGAGCTAGGCGAGTTCGGCTGCTGCGGCGCTTTCACCTGGGCGGAGCGGGGCTGGGATGGGTTTGGGGATGGACGATCTTACCCCCCAGGACCGGGGCTGAGGCTTTCTCCGCCGAGGCAGGAGTGGAGGCTGGACCCCTCTCTCTGAAGCCAAGGCGCGGCCCGTCGGGTTCTCCTGAGACTAGGCTGCCTGTCCCTCCCGCCGCCTCCCGGCTGGAGCAAAAGCTAAAGGTCCTGGTGGTACAGCCACCCTGGGACCGGACTCTGATCCTGACGCCCCCGCGCAGCCCCCTGCCCTTCGCCTTGCCGGTGCCCACTTGATTCCCCACCCACCCACGGGCCAGCTCGGGGCGCCGGGGCCTGGAAAGCCGCAGCCTCTGCCCCCGGGAGCGGCTCCACCCCTTCCCGTCGCTGCCTGCAGCCACTGCCCCCTCAGCAGCTGTGCCCCCGGCTATGGCATCCTGTCTCTACCCAGCGGAGCTGGTGGAGCAGGCAGCCAGGCTGTCCAGAAGACTTTGTGGTTAGGCCCCTGCACTGAGGTGGAAGCCTAACAGAGCCCACCCTTTCTCTCCTCCATACCCCTGACCCACAAGACGCCTGCGCTGACCCTCACATCCCTGGGTTCCGTGCATACTGAGAGTCAGCAGTGGGAGGACTCGCCAAAGCTCCCAGCTTGCCGCCTAGAAGAATGTCACTTTCTTTTGAGCAGAGATGTTGGAAGGCGCCCTACCAGTGTGCACCGAGATACCCGGGTGGCGTGAGCCACAGTTGTTCTGGGAGGGTTATGGCACCTGGGGATGGGTGGCTCACCCGAAGCTTGCTTTGACAAAAAAGTATTGAGTTGGTCTTTTGGCTGAGCCTGCCAGGGAAGGCAGGCTCCTGCAGGAGTCTTGGAGGGTCGGATGCGGTTCCGGATGAAGCTGAGGCGTGGCAGAAGATGCGTTTGGCTCTGCAGACACTGCATCGGGCAGCAGGGGACTCTGGGAGGCTGGTGCAGCCAGAAGGCATGGCTCTTGACAGCCTTCTAGTAGAATCTCTGGAATTGTGCATGTGAGTGGGGATGCCATTCGGGGTACCATTCCCAGAAAGCCTCCCCTCACCTACCCAGCTGTGGGAGGTGCCCTGTCTGTGCCCACAGCCCCCTATGCTCCCCTCTGGTATCACTTCCCACTCTGTGATGAAACGTTGTGCTGATGGGCTGTTCCCACACTGCACTGTGACCTCTGCAGGGGCACATTCTGTGTCATCTACCTGGTCTTCCACGCCTAGCCCAGGGCCTCGCTGACACAGACTAGAAGGAACTAGGTGAATGAGAGAGAGAATGAATCCGTGAAGAACACGTGCTTATTGTAACCCAGTTTTGATGCTGGTCTCCTTTGTGTCTCAGATCACAATAAGATTTTTAATTATTCATTCATTAATGTCACTCCTTACTGAGTGTTAAAAGCCCCACCTTCACCTCTGTCTCCTCCTACCTTGGGCTGAGACTGGTTCCAAAGGATGAGACTGCCCGGCTTGGACCCCACCCTCATCTGGTTTCACTTCTGACCCTGAAGCTGCTTCCCCTTCTAGCATATTCTTTCCCTTCTTGGGGTGGGAGGTGGGGGGCCTAAGAGTGCTATTATCCAAAAGGGGAATGGGGCAAGGGGGAGCCAGGGAGCTGTTGTCTTCTCTCCTCGTTGACACTGTACAGTACTTTAGAGTCCCCTGCCACTTGGTCAGCCTAAGTCGTGAAGGCCAGCAAGTTAAGATGGCAGTTTAATCATTGTTTTTATTTAGGATGCATCTTTCCTGAGAGCCGTAACCTTCATTAACATGGTACGTTCCTACCATGTTCTTATCTACTCCATTATTTGACCAGCCATTTCATTCATTTACTCATGCCAAGCCCTTTATATACTCTATGTCTAATCTTCCCATCACCCCTGTATTCCCAGCATTTAGCAAAGATATGTTGTGTTAACTATTGGTGTAATTATTGTTCTGCTTTTATGCATAAACTCTTGAGTGTGCAGGAAGCACATCAGTCACCATTCTGTCCCATGCTGGGTGATTGACAGACGTTAATGAATGAGCCGAAGGATACAAATGCTATTACCCCATTTTTCAGATGAAGAAACAGAAACGCAGAACAACTAAACATTTGCCCAAATAACTCCCACTAGAGGTCTCAGTGCACCTGTCTTCCCTGAAGGACACACTTCAGCTGGACATGAGAAGCAGGTGTTTGTGCCCTGGTGGAGAGTGCCTGCGGAGAGGGTCAGACACCGCCCTGCCCCCAGGCAAGGTCCTCTGGCTCCCACTGTGGTTTACAAGCCCATAGCGTGCAGAGTGGGCGAGGAGAGCGAAATTCAGTGTCAGGTGCTGAGCTGAATCCCGAGATGGCAAATCGGACCATTTCCAGTCCACAGACAGGTTCTGACGTCCCAAGTCACACATTGTTTTGTTTCTGGTTTTATTTTGATTTGAACCAGTATTTTAAAAACTGAAAGGTTTCCCACAAAACTGGATTTGTGCCATCTCTTAAAACTCTAAAAATCTGCTATTGGACCCACATTTCCACAGGATCATAATCTGTGGTGTCTGCCCGCTCTAGCATGTGAAGGACACGTGATTTGTACCAGGCGCTGGGCTAGCTGGGGATCCAGCATCGAGCTGGACAGGGTGCCTGCCCACAAGGGGCTCAGGGTCAGAGGACACATGTGTAGTGATTGCAGTATGGCCAGAAGAGCTTCACTTTCTCTGAGTTAAGGTTCGTTCATAGGGCACTCACTTTGGTTTCATCCAACCCCTTCGTTCATTTGCATCACATGTACACGTTTAAATGCAGGATCTTGAGCTTAATTGGGTTCTCAAAAGTCTACTTCCAGTTGTTTCAGACCACTAAATTATATTGATCTGTTCGCTAAGAACCCAAAATCTTCCTTTACTTCACAAGAAGACAAACAGTTACTGTCCTGTTGGCAAGGGGGAAATGCACACAGCAGTCAAAGTGGGCGTGAGAAACAGTGTTCAGCCAGGCTCCTTCTGGCTCTGTGACTGGACTCGCTCCACCCCTCTCTGCGCTTCGTCAGCAACTTCACAAGAGAGTGTGGAGCGCTCCACGCAGCACCTCGCACATCGAGGCTCACGCAGGAGCAGGAGGCAGAGTCAGGGTGCAGAGCCAGGTGGCCATCTGAAGTCAGTGTTCTCACCTATGCATAGGGTCTTTAGGTTTCTCTTGTAACCCAGGTGTGCACGCTCAGTAAACCCCGGGAGACTCGCTGACCGGTACCCCAGTGGTTGGTGGGGGCCGGGCTCATGCTGCCCTCCCCATCTCTGATCTCCCTGTAGCATTCCCTGGGACTGCGCCCAGCCTCACTTTTAAAGGGGCTCTGGAGACACGGTTCCCCCACTGCTCAGAGTTCCACCTGCTCCCTCAGGGGATGAGAGCAGACGATCAGTCAGAGTCTTTATTACAACCATCTCGTTATGTTTAATACGCTCAGCAAGCGTTATAACTTCTGTGCCAGGGTCTTTGGGGCACACAGATAACCAAGGGCCTCCCCCTTAAAATCACGGCCCTCTGGCCCAGGCACTTTCATTGGAAGTGAAATGAGTGATGCTGAGGGGCTGTCCCTGCTGCCTCTGGTTCTTCTTTGTAAGCCAGCAGAAATCCACTTTGCAGAAATGCCAAAAGGCCTTTGAAGGTGAAGACTTAACTGCCAAGATTTTTTTAAATGTTAATTTCTTTGAGACATCCCAGAGCCATAAGCTCAGTAACTGATATTGGATGGATTTTTACAATCCAACACCTTTGCTTACTGAACCTAGAACTTGTGAGAACAGAGGTTATGTTTTAATTCATTTCTGGAGTATTTATTGTGCATGGTCCTTATGTGCTCAAAAAATGGCTATTAAACTAAATTATAATAAAAGAAATTAGGTGTCTACCACTTTGTTCTTACCTGCCCCCACTGCTGGGCCAGGCTGGCGTTCATTTAGGCCCAGCGAGCACACCGTGCCCAGTCCTCCTCTCGCCTGCCCTAGGTGTTCATTTATTCCGCAGACACCAGTGGACACCTGGTCTGTGCCAAGCGCTGGGCAAGCTAGGGGTGCGAAAGGGAACCGGGCATCACCCCCACCCATAGGGGCCCATGGCCTAGAGAACATGTGCACAGTAATTGCAGGAAGGCTAGAAGAGCATCACTTCCTCTGAGTTGAGGTTCCAACCCTGGACCCCAGTACCAGTCTTGGGAAGTGTTTCAGCTTCTTGGTGTGTTTCCTCGTGCATAAAATGGCAGTGAGGTCAGGTTCACATTAGGGTCCAGCCAGTGCTGCATGTCAGGCACAGAGCACAGGTGGTAGCTGCGATGATTACGGATGCTGGGTGCTGAGGATGAGAGCCTAAGAACCCTTGTAGAATGGCTTAGAGGTTGAGTGGAAGTTCCTTTAGAAGACAAGGTAGGAATGTTTAAACCAAGGAAGCAGCCTACAGACCCAGAGGCAAGAAGCACCCAACACCTGGGAGAATGGCGAGGAGATTAGAGAGCTGGAGAAGGTAGCAGGGTTCTTGAAAACCACACCAAGAAGGTGGGGCTTTATCCCAAGGGCAGTGACTAGTAGGTGAAAGGTTTCAGGTAGGAAAATGGGTGTGATGTGCTTCAGTAAGTTCTCTGATGCCATAGGTGGGGCCAGCAGTTCCCAGCGGGGAAGGCAGCTGTGATTGCTCATCCTCCCCGCCCTCCTCAGCCCAGCCCAGGCATCAGGTCCCCTGTGCTTTCCTGGACCCTGTCCCAGGCAGACAGAATTGGAGTCTGCTGCTGTTAAACTGCCCAGGCGACTCTGTGGCTGGGTCTGGACACTGCTGCAGTGAGGGTGCCGCGGGGATCTCTGAGGAGGCCTAAGACATCTTCAAAGAATGGGACGTCCCGGGGGGAGCTTTCCCGTGAACAGAATAGAAACGGCTAGCCGTGTTAACATGCACTGCCTCTGCTGCACGACCGGGGCGCGTGGAGCCACGGGACACAGCCTTGCCCGTGAACAGCTCCCCGTGTTGTGGAGAAGGTGGATTTCAACGGCCGGGATACCTGTGATAAACTCTGTTTAAGATACGTGTAAAAGGAGTGTTAGGACGTTCCAGAGCAAAGCACAGTCCCTTCTGCCTGTGGTCTTAGGAGGATGTGACGCCCAAACTGGCCCTAAAAAGCAAGAGGCAGAGGGAAGGCGTGAGGGAGTGCTCTGTGTATTTGGGGAAAGGCATGGACGACGGTTCTTTGTGGCAGGTATGCCGAGCAGAAGACTGTGCTTGTGTGTCCTGAGAAAGGCCCTGTGTGTGCGCCCGTCAGTTCTATGCCCGCGGTGCCATCCCACAGGCCCTCTCTGCCCACAGGTCTTAGATCCAGTGCACTCTATGGTTCCCCTCCATTCTGAAATGAATGGATAGAGGGAAACTGAGGGAGAAAAGCAGGTCTGAGACACTGAACGTTCTTAGTAGGAAATTGTCGCTAAAGAGCCTAGACTGGGGGGTTCAGAGTAGCCTTGAAGGTCACTTGTCTAATCCTCTGTCCTGTGCTTCAAGTGATAATTCTGGATTGGGCAAGTCTCACTTAGTAAGTCTCCCTGTCATTTCTTCCAGGACAGAAGAGGAAAGAAACTAACGGGTATTGAGCACCTACTGTGTGCCAGGCCCAGGCCAGGTACTTTGCATAATTTATTTCCTTGTGTCCTCACAACTCTGTGATATATGCCTTTATTCTAATTTCATAAATAAGGAAATTGAGGCTCGGAGAAATTGAGTAATAACCCAAGATCATACTGAAAATGACAGAACTGGGATTTGAACTCACAACAGTCTGTCTCCAAAGTCATACTTTTCCACCCATGAGAGATCTGTGCTGGGTTTAGAGTAGTAGGTAGTACGGTTGCAGGTCAGTGAGCAGCCGCTCAGGCCTTCCCGTGGCTGACTGCACCCAGGAAGCAGGTTGGACCGGTGAGCTGGCCTTGACGGGGTGGAAGGTCCCTGGGGCCAGAGAGACCACTGCCCTCTCCCTGGCTGGGCTTGTACAGTAAGAGCAGACTCTCCACAAACTGGCTTTATGGTATGAAACAGCTGTCCTGCCTCGTGGGGGGCCCTGAGCTAATAACCCGGGTGGGAGTTCGGGGAGAGCTCCAGGGCACTGAGGTGTGGTTACATCTGCTCCCTGAGAATTCACTGCAGCTCTGACTGCCAGCATTCAGATGGCCCGAGACTCGTGGCACTGAAGCCCTCTCAGCAGTGGCCTGGAGGGCCACAGCCGTGCCTGCAGCACAGCCCGCCCAGTCAGGGCCACTGCAGCTGTGTCATAGATTCTATTCGTGTAGACAGCTGAGATGTGAGCCAGATGGGCTTTAAGCATTTGCTCATTTATTCAAGAAAGGCCCGCTTTGTGCCAGGTCCAAGAGAAGCCTAGGTCCCCGGGCACACTTAAATGACCAAGGTGCACTCCCTGCCACCAGAGAGCCCCCATTCAACTGGGGGCTAGGGACAGATGGACAGTATGTCTATGGCACAAAGTACTAGGTGCAGTACTAACAGAATTGGTTCTACTTAGTCTGGTCCACAAAAGCTTCATTGACCTTTACCAGGATTTAGGGGATGAGTAGAAATTTGCCAAAGCGTAGTGCTGAGGTGCTGAGTATGAACAGAACCTAAGGCTCTCAGAAGTGGAGCATGGGGAGGCCAGCTGGGGCCAAGTCGTGAATGCCAGGGGTCAGAGAGAGCCCTGGGAGTGAGCTCAGCCGGAAAGGAGCCTGGAGACGAAAGCGAGACCAGTGTAGGAGAGAAGAGCTAAAGGAAGGCCGTCAAACTGGACAGGCACCCAAGAAGGCAAAGAGTGAGTCCACATTAAGTAAGGATGCCCGGGTTGGTTGGTGGTTTTGTTTGTGTATTTCGTGTATTAATTTCCATTGTGTGTTGTTTTGTGTTCCTGCCTGATTCTGCGAAACAGATGTGAGGCATCCTGGCGGTTTGGGGCATCGACAACCCAGGGTCAGCATGGAGCTGTCTGGTCCTTAAGGCAGGAACTCTGTGTGGTTTCGTGGTTTCTAGTGCCTGGCACAGTGGTCGGCTCCAGGTGTAGGGCTCCGAGGACGTTCATCGAAGGAGGGATGAGTGGGCGAGTGGAAGACTAAATGATGACGACAGAGCTGATGAGTTTTGCTGGTCTGGGAGTTCGCTCTTCTCTCCACTTCTGAAAGGGAGCATTAGCCACTGCTGATGTCCTCTGCCTGCCTTGGCGACGAGAAGGCTGTTGGAGTTGGTGCCTTCAGACTGAAGTGCTCTCATGGGTCATTTCAGAATAGAATTTGGAAGCTGCTGCAGACCTGCCGGTTAGATACAGCACGTGTCTTGGGGGACCCTCTGCAAACACGCACGAGCTCTCGGAAGCATAAGGGATCTGTGAGAAGAAATGAAAGCAGGATTGGGGCTGGAAATCAGACCCAGCTTCAGAGTAGTCCTTGACCGCTGCCGGGTCTGTGACCGGGGTCATTCCCCATTAATTCCTAAATCGTGAACAGAAAGGCTGGGGTGGAAATGTGTTCATGCCTCCAAAGAGCTGTCCAGGGGTGCTGTGACCTGTGTCCCTGCACATTGCTGCTGCGCTTCGTGCGCCGGGTGGGCGGCAGGCACCGCTGGACGCATCACATCAGCAGTTCTCAGAGTGCTCGGTCTCGGGCCTGTCGATTACTGAGGGCCCGGAAGAGCTTTTGCTGATTATATCTACTGATGTCTACCAAACTAAGTATTAAAGCTGAGGACATTTAAAAATACTTAGATACTAATTCACTCGAGAATAACAAGATTAAAGCTATCACATTAACATAAATAATTTTTAATGCAAAATAACTACATTTTTCAAAAAATAAGTGAGGAGACTTTCTCGTTTCTTGTAGTCTTATTTTTTTCATTTTCACTAATTTTTTTCTTTTCATTGAATTTTCTGGGGAGATACTGGTTGACTAAATTATACAGGTTTCAGTTCTATAACACATCATGCAAATTTTTAAATGTCTGGCTTGCTGCAGAAAAGCTGGGTTCTTATATATGCTTCTCTGTTCAAACTGTTGCAGTATGTTGTTTTGGTGGAAGTATATTAAAAAAACTCCAGTCTCATAGATACCTAGTTGGAAATGGGAGTAGTATTTTAATATCCTTTCCAGATGATTGTTGATATTCTTTGCAATATGAAATCTGCAACCAAATATTTGTTCACATTAAAATTGCTAGGTTTTTAACCAATGTGTGATTTTCTAACATGCTTTGATCCTTTGGAAAATAGGTTCACTGGGCTATGCAGATTTTCCAAATGTTTTCCCACCTCCTTTTTAATAATATTAAAAGGTAGACATTTATTTGTATGAGCACCATTATGTCAGAAAAGTCTTTAAGCATTGGAGGATGTCAAGCTCATAGTGATGGATACAAGTTTTCCAAAATTCTGAGTTTTACTTGAAAGGGTGAATGTTATCACTGGCCACAAATACATTGTTTTCCTTGAAGCGACAGGCTTTTTTTTCTTCTTTTTTTCATGTCTGCCGGTACCCAGCTCCAGATGACCAGTTTGTCAGCTGTCCTTTCATCACTCTCTCTCTCTCCCCCTCTTTCTTTTTCCAGGAAAAACTAGAATGCCTAGATGAAAAGTCTCAGGGCCTGGTCAGGTGAGGTAGCAGAGATGCAGAGATACTGGTGTTAATGGCTGCCCTGGTCTGGGAGTGGCCCCAGCCTAAGGCTCCCCGGTCCCTTTACTGCCTGGGGACATGCGTCCAGTAGCACGCCTGTGTGAGTAACCCGACACTCTCCAGAGATTCTGGTTTTGCTCAGCGAGGGGAGCAGAGTCTTCTTGGAGCTTGTGTGAGCAGACCCCAGCTCAGGAGAACCCCTAGAACCTTTCCTTCCTTCTCCTCCACCTGCGTCTGGTGGAGGCTCTGGAACTTAAAACTGAGATGAGAAGGAATAATTAGTTGTTGCCCAGAACTGCCAGGTTTAAGGATCAGCGATGAAAAAAAAAAGGTAGGATGTTTTATTCATTTCATGAATATTTGCTGATCATGTTTTGTGTGGGAATACTGTGCCAGGTGCTAAAAACACACCTAGAGAACAGCTAGTGAAAGCCTGGGTTGACTCCAGAGCATAAGCGGCCATGAGGACCAGGAATTTAGAAAGTGGCTGGAGATTGCAGTCAGAGGGAATTAACTCTGAACCAAGAACTTTTCTCTGCCAAAGCAAAAATGTGAAGGAACAGTGGCAGTATCCACTGGATATAACATCTCTATGACCTTGTGTCCTCACCACCCTCTGGCAAATAGAGATGAAAATGTTGAAGCGAAAAGTCCCCAGGCCCCACCAGGCATTGGACCCAAGCGCAGGCACCAAGGCTGAGGGTTAAGACAGCTTTGGGGGTCGCTGCCAGAACTGTCTGGGCCTAGAAGGAACTCAAGTATGCCAAACTCTGTTCATTGGATAAGCTAGTTTCTGGAGTGGACTCATTAAGAACAGAATAGCCCGGGGGCCCAGTTAATAGAATGGGCATCTACTGTGTGGATCCTTTGAGCTAAGCTTTGCCTCTCTGAGGTCACTCAGTCCTCTGGGCAGCCTTGTGCCATGCATTGTAGGTGGTAATGTCTCTGCCTCGGTCAGGACTGAATTAGCTTCCCAGCCCTGCGTCTCTCCCTTGGACTGGAAAGACAGCCTGTCCTGTAAATTCACTCCAGTTGATGGCTAATCTCATGTATTATGGGTACCAGTGTGGCTCGAGGAGAGTCACTTTATTTCCATGAACAGAGGCATCTCATTGTAATCTGCAAGGAATGTAGTCTTCCATTCCTCCGCAGTTGAGATTGGAACCGTTCAGGTGAATGTAGGGCACACGGCCTTTCTCTGTGGGAAGCAACAATTTCAAGCAGTGTCTCACCAAGCTGCCTGCCAGCAGTGTTGCCATGGGAACACTTAACAGGTCCGATTTAACCACTCTGTGCGCCAAGGAGCCTAGGCCCTGTGCTGCGGTGCAAGGAAGCCAGAAGAGAATCAGGCCTGGGGCTGGCCTTCCGGGAGCACAGCCTGGTAGGAGGGATGGAAGGTGCAGACGGATGAGTTCCGTGGAGGGCACAGAGTGCTGTGGGGTGTGGGAGGGGCGGGGGTGATAAGAGGGTTCCCGAAGAAAGCTTGGGTGAAGTTGGGTTTCTGCCGGGCTTTTAAGCCCTTCCCAGCTCCTCATTGGTGAGTGTGGAAAGGAAGGGGATTTTAAGCACAGGGTCCCCTTTAGCAAAGAAAGGCCTGAGGTAAGAGAGTACAGAGAGAGTTTGGGGAACTTAAAGACTAACTTCATGGAGTTGAGGGCAAAGATTAAGATGTCTAACAAGTCACCTTCAAGTCATTGCATATGAGAGATTCTTACGTTCTTGTAAAATACAATGACCTGTATTTTAAATGCTGTTAAATGACCTGCATTTAAATACAGTCCTGATTTTAAATACTGTTTTCTATCACTCCCATCCAGTTCATAATTAGTACCATGTGTTGCCCTGACCAACGTGTGGCTCAGTGGGTTGGGCATCATCTAGCAAAGTGAAAGGTTGCCGGCTCAATTCCCGGTCAGGGGACATGCCTGGGTTGCAAGCCAGGTCCCCAGTTGGGGAGCATATGAGAGGCAACTAATCAGTGTTTCTCTGTCACATCGGTGACTCTCTTCCTCTTATTCCCCCTCCCCATACACACATCATACATACATACATACATACATACATACATACAGTCATTGCATAATTAGTTCCATATGTTGAGCAATATATATTATGGTCCCAGCACTGGACTTCACAGCCAAGCATCCAGGCTGGGACTTGACCCCATTTTACAGGTTAGATGACAGTAAGCGTGACTCGCCCCGCATCATGCCGCAGGCCAGGGATCGCGGTCCAGGGCCGATGCCAAGGCCAGTGCCGTTTGCACTGCACCTTCGCATTCCCACGAGTGCTCTGGCGCTGAATGCAGTCACATCGAACACACACCTGACATACAAGAATTCTGTGTTTGCTTTTAAAGGAAAACAGAAAAGAAAATCATATATTGCCAGATACTGTATATTATACACTTGAATTCTTGGTCGTACCTAAAACACATGTGCCATCCTTCACAGGCTATATAAAGAATTTAAAGAATAATTTTACTCATAAAAGATTTTCGTCTTATGTAGTAACTTTAGAATCTACCACCCAAATGGAATGAAATTCTCTTGCAGTAAAGTTACACATCCAGGTGTTTGCTTTAAGACTGGTCATCAGCATTTCAGGGAAAGGGCCGTGGGTGTTGTTGCCCCGCCCTGCCACCACCAGGGCACCTTGTAGCCGTGGAAAGTTTCCTGGGCACACTTTGCAAAAAGGCCTGCTTTGCCATAACTTCTCTAACCATCATTCTTCCCCATCCACCTTCCACCCTTTCCATGGAATCTGGGAAGGTTTGTTTTTGTTTTTGTTTTTAAATCTTTATCTGAGGACACATTTATTGTTTTTAGAGAGAGGGCATGGGAGGGAGAGAAACATCTATCAACCTGTCGTATGCCCCAGTAGGGGACCAAGCTCCTAGCCTAGCCACGTGCCCTGACCAGGAAAGGAGCCCACAACCTTTCGGTTTATGGGATGACCCCACAAGCAACCGAGCCACGCCAGCCAGGGCTGGAGGTTGTACCCTTTCGCTGTTGCCGCTGAGCTCACTGCAGTGTTCCCTTGGCAGAGTACATGTAGACTCCTAGCATCTCGTGTGAGTTCCACGTGTAGGCCTTCTCTCTTTCCTGGTATCCTTTTCCAAGGTCTGTATGCTTCCCCAAGTGTTTTCATACGTTCCTAGTACTACTGTTTGGTCCCTTTTTTACCCCTAAAAATCAGGGACCAAGGCCAGTGTAATTGTGATGTGACAGATTTAAGGATACACTGATGCAAACTTGCTGTGAAAATAGGATTTTATTCAAAAAAGGTGATAGCATTAATTTTATTGGTAGGATGAGTATGATACCCTTATTATTCTTCTGCTTAGCACTCTGCAAACACCTGTTACCTAGTGATGGGTAAGTTTGGAAGGTATATCAGTTAACTATTGCATGTAACAACGCCCCCCCCCAAAAAAAAAAAAAACTTAGTGGCGTAAAACAACAACACTTATTACTGCTCATGAGCCTCTAGGTTGACTGGGGGTTTCTGCAGATCAGGGCCAGCTTGGCAGAGCTCAGCTGTGCTTACTCATGTGTCTGATCTGCCGGCCAATTAGCCAGAAAGACTCAGTTTTCTTCACACGTTTCTCACGTCCCTCCAACAGCTAGCCTGGTCACGCTCGTGACGAGGCAGAGGTACAAGAGCGAGCAAGCCCAGTCGTGCAAGGAATCAGGTAGAAGTGCGTTCGCTCTCACGCTTGTGCCCACAGCATGTCTGCTACCATCCTGTGGGCCGATGGAAGGGACAGGACCAAGCCCACTGCCAGAGTGAGGCGAGACCGCAAAGCTGTAGGGTATAGGAAAGCCATTGATGGGGGTCACTGAGACCAGTAAGTCTCCTCGTTAGTACCCCTCGGTGTGAAAGAAAACCTATAAACATATATGTCAAGTTTCTCCTAAAAGGAAAAAAGTCCAAGTGAGAATTACTGTGTATTGGGACCATGCTGTGGGCTTACACAGGGCTGGGCACTTCCCCTGTTCACACACCGAGCCTCACGGCTCTGCAAGGTCGAGGAGGATTAGAACTGGGAGGTTAAATGACTTGCCCAAGGTCATCCAGCTAATAAGGTGGTCGGGCAGGCATTAGAGTGCATGTTGGTCTGATCCCAAAGCCCATGTTCCTAAGACGTTACTTATTTTTAGAGAGAGGGAAGGGGGCGGGGGAGAAACATCAATCAGCCTCATCTCACATGCCCACGACCCAGGCACCTGCCCTGCCCAGGAATCAAGCAGTGAACTTTGGGTTCCAAGGCCAGCGCCCAGTCCCCTGAACCACACCAGCCAGGGCGCTCAGGTTCATTTCACTGCACCTTTCGCTTCTCAGAAGCACCAGGGTCTGCCTTACCTTCTCTCCAGCTCAAGTTTTCAGTTCAGCTGGTGCCTGTTGACTAGCTGTCCAAACCCTTTTTCCAAAACGCTGCCTTGCCCCCATTGGAATTGCATAGCTGTTCCAGAAACCCACATGTCCTCCCAGGCTTACATGGCCTGAAGTGCTCTTTCCTTCCAGGTGGGGCTGGTCTGCAGACTGCACAACAGCCCAAGGGTTGTGGCCTCTCCCAGACATGCCAGAGAAGGAAGGGTCATCTTCACTTTGACCTTCAAGACTTGGGGATGTAGGGGTATCAGGGCATTTGAGCATGAGCTCTGGAAGCATCCTCACTGAGGTTTAAATCCTAGTTCAACCACTTGCTAGCTCTGTAACCTTGGGCAACTTACTTAACTTTTTAAAATCTGTTTCTTCATCTTTCAAAAATGGGAATAACAACAACTACTTTGCAGAGCTGTTACAAGAGTTAAAATTATGTATATAAAGTGCCTAGCGCAGTGCATGGCACGTAACAAATGACACTGTTTTTGTTGATGTTACTCCTAAGTAGAGCCTTTCCCCTCCTGGGAAACCCTATTTCTGTCTGTTGGACAGGGTCCCCACACCTCCAGCCAGTCTGTGCAGACTTGCTGCCTGCTGTGTCATCGGGAACGCAAAGGCTGGGAAGAAGGCCCTTCCCAAAATGGACTGGTGTTGCAGGGTGAGAAGCTGCCCCCCGACTTCATGCCAAAGCTCGTGAAGAATCTCCTAGGCGAGATGCCGCTATGGGTCTGCCAGAGTTGCCGAAGGAGCATGGAGGAAGATGAAAGGCAGACAGGTCCCGAGCACGCAGTGGCGGTAGGTAACCACTGCGAAGAGGTCCCTGAGTGCAGGAGGGCTGCCTGCACAAAGTCAGGCTGTTGAGCTGTTCCTTCCCTATTCTCTGAGGCAGCTCTCCGGTGGCCCTGTGCCCAGGTGCTGAGCTCACATCCGGGGGGAAGAAGAGGGGATGCCCCGGGGGGCAGACAGTCTGCCCCCGGCCCCGAGGAGAATCTGTACACAGCATGAGGGCTGGCCCATAGGAATTGGGAGATGGAGAACCTACCCCTTTTGTCTGCCTTTTGGGCAGCCTTTAGTTTTGTGACAACTTGAAAGCCAACCAGTGTGCTGTAGAAGGCAAAGGTCAGTTTGAGGGTCTGCAGTGTGCCTTAGAAGGCCTCCAGGATGCTAGGAGCCACCCAAGTCTGCCGTCTCCTGAATCACAGCAGACTGCCCTCCTTTCTCGCTCCCCTCCAGCCCGCTCTTCTGCTCCGAACAGGATCAGTTCAGCTTCAGGACTCCTGACTTACAGACCCTCCTCTCCTCGGCGGCTCTCAGGACTCCCACAGGCCCACAGCTGGCGGGCATTCTCTGTGCCCGCTGTCCCCCCAGCCCCGGAGCCTCTCACCAGTACCCACACCCAGGTTACTCCTCTGGGAGCAGCACAGCCCCTCCTAGCCGAGGTGCGGCCCGCACGTGCCCTGGCACCTGGAGTTGCGGGACTCGGACTCGAGCTCTGGCCGCAGCAGGGGGCCTAGAGGAGGCGGCGCTCTCGGGTAAGCTTAGGCAGCAGAGGGTCTGCTCTGATGTTTGCTGGCTCATTACGAGCCTTGTTCTCCCCTGTTCTCCAGATCTCCTTGTCGCACACATCCTGCAAATCACAGTCTTGTGGGGGCGACTCTCATTCCTCTTCGTCATCCTCGTCGTCCTCGTCATCGTCATCCTCGTCGTCGTCCTCATCCTGCCATGGGAACTCGGGGGACTGGGACCCCAGCTCGTTCCTGTCGGCACATAAGCTCTCGGGCCTCTGGAACTCCCCACACTCCGGCGGGGCCGTGCCGGGCAGCTCACTCGGGAGTCCTCCTCCCATCCCTGGTGAGTCTCCGAGCTCGGAAGACCGGCAGGCCTTGTAAATGTAGACAGCCGTGTTTTCCTAACCACTTGGTTCAAACAAACCAGAAGATCAGTTATTAAGTAAAGGTAGAGCTATTGTGGTAGAAGCAGAGAGCCATTCCTTTCCCCAGGACTCTGAAGTTGAAAACGCTGCTGCCAAGTGCTCAGTAATGGTTCCCACTGCAGCTGGAAGGGGGTCTGCAGAGCCCTGATTGAATAGAAAGTAGGGTCTGAGTCCTGGCTGGTGCAGCTCAGTGGACTGAGCGCTAGACTGCGCAACCAAGGGTCGCTGGTTCGATTCCCAGTCAGGGCACATGCCTGGGTTGCCAGCTGAGTCCCCAGTAGGGGGCACACGAGAGGCAACCACACATCGATGTTTCTCTCCCTTTCTCCCTCCCTTCCCCTCTCTAAAAATAAATAAAATCTTTAAGGGGAAAAAAAGTGGAGTTGAATAGAAAGTAAAGTTTAAGTCTTTTAGGAAATTAGGACTTAAGAGCCCAGAACACCTGCCTCTGCAGCAGCGCAGGGGACCTGCCTGCCTCCGTCATCCTCGGCGCCCCGCTTTCTCCACCTGAGGGGTGGGTAGGAAAGGCTGTACTTCTATCCACAAAAGGTGGCAGTGCAGGCTGCCATGATTAGTAGTGTGTTTCATAGCCTCGTGCACCTTCACAGACCCGGAGTGAGGGAGCCCTTAGAGACTGAAAGAGAGAACTGTGGGCTGTTGACGCCCTGTGTAAATACGGGATTGCTGTCTGCTTGTACGCGGAGGGGCTGAGAGTTGAGCAGTACATGTTTCCAGTTGTTTCTGATGCGTAAACCAGAGAGAATCATGAGAGCCTTTCCCACTCCTCTGAAGTCCAAGGCCACCAGGGAGTCCGGCATACCCACCGCCTTACTCCTTGTGGCCCAGAGGCAGAACCTTGGCCTGCTGCTCCTAGAGGTGGCGAGACCTTGATGGGCAGAGTGTGTTTCCCCTGCTTGTGCCCCAGGAGAGGTGTGTGGTCTTCCGTGGGGCTGGTGCTCCTGCTGCCTCCTCCCTCGGGCCTGTGCAGCCCAGCTGCTGCCTGCAGAGAAACCTCTGCAGCCTGAGCTGGCGCTGCTGGGCGTTCCCAAAAGCTCCTGGGGCTGCTGTGCTGAGAGTCTGTGCCCAGATCCCAGGAGGCAGGGGGCTGGGCTGGCAGGCCCTTGGGCTCTCCTCCCTGGTGTCTGGCTCCCACTCTGATCCCTGTGTCCCCCGTGTGCCCACAGGTGAGATTTTCCCCATCTCAGAGCACCGCCGGCACCCAGACCTCACCGCTCCGCCTAACAGCCCCACGGGCCACCACCCCCAGCCAGTGTCGCTGCTCCCCTCTCACTCCGGGTCCTTTGGTTCCCTGCCCCACCCACACCTGCTGCCCGCCACCCCTTCAGCACCATTCCCTGCGCAGGCTTCAGAATGCCCTGTTGCCGCTGCCACCGTGCCACACTCCCCAGGGGCGTGTCAGAGCCCCCACCTGCCTTCCACCAGCATGCCGCTCCTGAAGATGCCTCCTTCTTTCTCGGGGTGCAGCCACCCCTGTAGTGGGCACTGCGGTGGGCACTGCGGCGGGCCTCTGCTCCCACCACCGAGCTCCCAGCAGCTCCCTAGCGCTCACAGGTAAGCGAGCGGCCTGGAGGACGCGCTCCCTGCTGACTCGGGCTTAGATTTTGGAAAATTTTGCAAAGGCAACTCTTGGGGTGGAACTTAAAGGGTAGGCTCAAAAGTTTTGGCAGTTTTAAAAGAAATATGTTTGAGTATTTTTTAGAATTTGGAAAAATTTAGAGACATCTAAAGAAAAAACGTCCTCAGGCTAAAGATAAACTCCTAATTGTGCAGTAGAGTCTTCCTGATGTTTCCTTGTGTAACGTAATTAGGTCCCTGGTGGGGGGGGGGTTGTATTTTGTGGTTGCTTTTTAATTTTATGTATTGATTTTAGAGAGGGACGGCAAGGAAGAAAGAGAGAGAGAAACACTGATTTGCTGATCCTCCTATTGGCACACTCATTGGTTGATTCTTGCGTGTGCCCTGACCAGGGGCCGGACCTGTCGCCTCAGTGTATCAGGACGACGCGTCCCAGCCACGTGAGCCAGCCGGCTGGGGCAAGTCCCTCTTCTGTATAATCTCTGCGTAGTGATTTTTTAAAGCATTATACCATGAACATTTCCCCAGTTACAATTCTTCAAAGTACTTTCCAGTGGCCACATAATGTGTCACCGTATATATAGTTCTGCTGGATTTGTTGTTGTTATTCCCTTACTCCTGGATGGTTGTGATGGTTTTAACGGTCATAAACAAGGCTGTCATAAGCTTCACTGCACCGAAATCTGTGTTCAAGTTAGGAATTCCATGCTCAAGGTAGAGGCTCCCACTGCTGATGCTAGCCTGTCTCACGAGACACCCTGTGCCTCCTCAAATCGGGAGTAGGCAGAGCTGCAGGAGAGCGTGGACTTGCGGACAGACGTGGGCCGAGTGCTGCTACTCCTCGAGCAAAGCAGCGAAACGCTCCGAGCCTGCCTCCTCCACTGCAGGGTGGGGACGGCAGCACCTGTTTCCCAGGCCCTGGAAATGGTTAGAAATAACGTGCTGAGAGCCGGCCGGGCAGCTCAGTCGGTTAGGGTCATCTGGATATGCCCAGGTTGCACGTTGGGTCCCGGTCAGGGCACACACAGCCAACAACCAATGAGTGCATGAATAAGTGGAATGACAAGTTGATCTCTCTCCCCCTTCCCCCCAAATCAATAATTTTTAAAAATTAAAAAACTTTTAAAGGACACATTGAGTGCAGTACCGGCACAGATAGTAGCTCTTAGAGTCTGGGGCCCGTGAGCTGCATTTGCTTTCCTGACCTCGAGGCTCCACGGCTGAGGCAGCTTTGCCCGCTGGAGACGGGCCCTGCTGACCTCCTTCGGATGCCCCAGGAGAGCCATCAGGCCACTGATCTGTTCAGACACATATGTACTGAGCACCTACTGTGTGCTAGGTTGTTACGCTACACACTGGGACCCAAAAGTAGAAGTGGCGCAGTCCCTGCCTTTGGAGAGTGTGCGTTTGGTCTGAGACAAACAGGCAAATGGATTGTCACAGTACAGTGTCACAGAGATGTGTGCAGTGCTGTCACAGTCCTGGAGCGTCACATGGATGTGGGCAGAGGAGGCCTTCGGGGCCTTTCCAGAACTGTGCCATTGAGCTGGGCCCTGAGGGACAGCGAGGGTGTTGGCTCTGTCCCTGTGAGAGGCACCCACCCAGCCAGACTGCCTTCGTGGGCCACGGCGACGGTGGGGCTGCTGTTCCCCGGGGTCCTGTTGAGCCTGCTCCTCCCTTGCCCCCTCTCACCTGTGGGCCTTTCTCTCTTCCCCGTCAGCAGAGACCCAGGGTGCAAAGGGCACAAGTTTACACACAGCGGCCTGGCCTGCCAGCTGCCCCAGCCCTGCGAGGCAGACGAGGGGCTGGGCGAGGAAGAGGACAGCAGCTCAGAGCGCAGCTCATGCACCTCGTCCTCCGCCCACCAGAGAGAGGGGAAGTTCTGTGACTGCTGCTACTGCGAGTTCTTCGGCCACAACGCGGTGAGTGAGCGGGCCGCAGTGAGCCAGACGGGCGCCTGCTCTCCCCGGAGACCCCTTGCTCCGGGGGATAGTGACCGCACTGGGGCCCTGCGAGTCTCTGCGCCCGCATCTGCGCGCTCGATCCTCACAGCAGACTGGTGAGGTGGGGACTTTTAAACATTTTGCTACCTTTGCTCTTTTCGTGGTTTCTCTTAAGATTAACTTTTTTTCTTCAGGCGGAAGGACAGGAAATGGCAGAGAGCAAAGCTATGATTCTGAGGAGTGTGTGTACGTGTGTAATCACAGAGAAGTGAAGGCTTGTGCGTGATGAAGGCAGAGTGGAAGCAAAGGCTCTCAGTCCCCCAGGTGTGAGAGCCAGCCGGGGGACAGGCCGTGGGCACAGACGGCGCCAGGAAGGAGGACAGAGCAGAGAACGGGCTGTCTCTGGACAGGGGGAGGGAGCCGTTCAGAGGTCTGCTCAGGTGAAGAGGACGGGCCGCCGCTAGGGGCGCACAGTTGAGGGCAGAAGAGATGGAAGTGATGACGGTGCTAGTCGCCTTCGAGCTAGGGCCGACCCTCATTTTAGAGGTGACAGAATTGAGGCTTACAGACTCAGTGACCTGCCCAAGGTCATACATCTTCCCAGGGACGACACCTGGGCTCAAACCCGCTTTCCTGGCCCCCGCGCCAGCGCACCCACAATGCCCTCTGCCGCCTTGGCTCCCGCCTGGCTGGGGTCAAGCCATTTGGCCTCTGAGGCTCTGGTAGAAAGAACAGCCGTCTCACTTCTCACCACATGCTCACTGCCAGCGGGGGGGAGTGCTCAGGCTTCCCAGGCCCAGGGTGTAACATCAGCGCCTCCCCTCCCCCAGCCACCCGCTGCCCCGACGAGTCGGAACTATACCGAGATCCGAGAGAAGCTCCGTTCGAGGCTGACCAGGCGGAAAGAGGAGCTGCCTATGAAGGGGGGCGCCCTGGGCGGGATCCCTGGGGAGCCCGCCGTGGACCACCGAGATGTGGATGAGCTGCTGGAATTCATCAACAGCACGGAGCCCAAAGCCCCCAACAGCGCCAGGGCTGCCAAACGGGCCCGGCACAAGCTGAAAAAGAAGGTGGGTGTGGGGGGGCCCAGCTCTGCCGCCTCTTCTCCCCGAAGAGTCTCTCGCCCCAACCCCCAAGACTTCTGGGGGACCAATGGTGCTGGCTGCCAAAGACTTTGGCTCACTGCTCTGGGGGGTCTGAGTAAGTTTGGGGGGCATCAGGGTCAGGGAGACGGGGGGCCAGTGACTGGAGAACAAACGAGTCCTGGCCTCAGAAGCAGCTTGCTGGATTCCTCCAAGCCCAGGACTTGCTTCAGTCAGTCAGTCATTTATTTATTCATTCAGAAAACACTGCAAACACTGGGAGCCAAAGCGTTTGTTAAGTTCCCACCTGGAGAAGCTCAGGCCATGGAGAGACGGACACAAACTGGACAAGCCTGCTAGCGTGGGACAAGCACTGGCCTGAGGGAAGCCCCCCGTCCTGTCCGGGTTTGCTGGCAATGGCCACACCGAGAGGCTGGCTCGGGAGCGAGTGCCCAGGCACCAGCAGGGCCCTTCCGGCAGCGGGCATGGCACAGGCACAGCAGTTCGGCGCGTCCAGGGCCCGCCCGGGAGAGTCAGGGAGGGCCCAGCGTGCCCTGCTGAAGAGCTTTGGCTTGATCCCACAGCTGAGGGGAGTCACTTTAGGGCTCTAATCAGAGAGTTAAACTTGGTTGACTCCGTATTCCAGGGTTATTGTGTGGCGACCTGGACAGTCACCTGGCAGGGTGACGCTCCCAGCCAGAACACCGAGAGCCAGGATAGAAGTGATTGATGGTGGGGTGGAGCAGGAGAGATGGCTTTTCAGAGGAAGCAGAAGTGACAGGCTCTGGTGATCTGATTACAGGACAGGGAGATGAAGGAGTTAGGGATGCACCCCAGGTGTTTGCTGGGGTGACTGGCAGGGTGGTGTCCTTTCGCTGAGCAAGGAGGGGACTGGCAGAAGATGGGCATTTGGCTAGGGTGCGTTGCCTCAGCAGCTCGCACAGGACACCCAGGTGGAGGTGGAGGTGTGGGACTGGGCGGTGCCAACGTGGAGACATAATTGGAGCCATGGGAGTGATCCAGGCTGAGGCCAGAGAGCCCTTCCCAGGCAGCCCTGATGCCAGGCAAACCCCAGGACTTAGTGGCTGATCCCCTGCCGCCTCATTACCTCTTCGCCTGCCCACCCCCAGCTGCGTCTGCACGGTGCCTACGCTTGGGAGCCTAGCAGCCAAGGAGGCTGGGTTTGACACCCAGCTGGCTCCAGGTCCTGGGCAAACAGCCCCAGTGCCCTGGAAAGCAGCAGTGGTCCACCTGTTTCCAGCCCAGAGGATACACCGGGACCTTGCCCTGCACCCTGAAGCAGGGGGCCAAGGGTCCCACCAGTGCCTTCAGAAAGTGGTTTGCACTTCGTTCCTCTCACCCAGTATTGTCCAGCCAGATGTGTCCAGTGGGGGCAGTGGCCACTCTGGCCTCTTAAGGCGGTTAGGTCTCAGCCAGCACACTTCATGGTTCCCAGGCCTGGTGTCCTTTCCCTACATGTGGGTGTGCTGCACATTCTTTCTCCTGCACCAGTAGTGCTCTCTTCTCTCCCCTCCTTTTCCTCCTGACAACTTCCTTCCAAGCTCGGTTCAGGCGCGTCCTCTTTTGCAGCCTTGCTCGGGTCACTTCTCCCGCCATATTCCTGCTGCACCTCACGCATCTCTCTAGTCCACCACTCATCACACACTGTTCACGTGCTCGACAACTCACCGCACAGCTACTGTCTGCCCAGCCCGGCGCAGAGGCCGGGGTCCCCTGGAAGCAAGCAGTTGCATTGTGCAATAGCCATTACCTGTTTATACTTGAGCCTCCTCCCCGTGTGCGGCCGTCCACCACGACACAGCGCCCCCCGGTGGTCATCCCACAGAGTGCTCTTCTGTTGTCATTGTCCGTCCCCACCCCACTCCACCCCCAGAGGAGGAATAAAGCCCAGTGTGTCTTTCTGACTCCTCAGCCTGTTTCCAGACCGGGACTCTCTCCCCTGCTCCTTTGGAACCAACCCCCACCTGTGTCATCTGCAGCCTCCCAACCATCTTTATGCACTGAAGACTGTAACCTGCCTCTTTCTCCTCGTCCTGGGCCAGGCAAGACCCTTTACTCATGCTCTTACCAATACTCTCCACTCCTTGCCCCACTGCCCTTGCATTAATGGCCCCTCAGAAAAACTGCAACCCTGGGTTTGAATCCAACGCGCCTCTCCCCATCCACACCTCAAGGAGAGCAGCAAATCAAGTCTGTCTGTGACCCTCAGGCTGCGTGACCTCCTGCTTTCCTGAGCCCCCATATTGCCCGGCAGGGCTCCAGAGCACCCAGGTCTTGTTCCTCATCACTTCATTGCGGCCCCTTTGCCAGACCTCCGTTCTTCTCCAGCTTCAGGCTTCTCCCTCCCCCCACCTTATTTTTTGGCAAATAACCTCATTTCCTGTTCGAGTGAGGCCAGTGGATAGGCACTCTCTCGTCTTCCCGGGCCCCTTGCAAAGTTTTCCTCTCGTCGTGAGGACAACTTTCCCCTTTTCCTAGCAAAGGCCTATACAGTCCTTTCTTGCCTCTTCAGCCTGCCCTTGACTTTGGTCCTGTGCTTGCAGCCTCTCCTCCAGGCTCTTTCCCATCAGCTTCCCCCTGCGCCCTGTTTGTTTTTGAAAGCAAACTGTTCCTTGAGCATACAACCTCACCCCCTTGTCTCTTTCCTCTCATCACAGCCAAGTCGCTTGCAAATGTTTTCTGCGTTCACTGTGTGAGTTCTCCCGTCTCACTGCAGACCCTCTTCCACCGCCTCACCCCAGAGGACCACCAGCGCACAGTCTCCTGTGCCATCCTTTGTGTCCACTAGGCAACGTCTCACGTTTTGTGTGTGTTGTCCTTTTTAAATGTTGGTTTTCTTGGCGCCTCCACCCTCAGTTGGGTGGTACAGGGAAAGGACAGTGGGTGTGCCAGGTGCGGCACATTTCCCGCCTTCCATTCGCCCTCTTTTCTGTAAGCCCCTCCTCCTATGCCTGCCCCTCCTCCTGAGGACACCTCCCGGGAAAGAAAAGCCATCTAGATAGTGTCACCTCAGGGCTTGGTCTGGCCACCTGCTTCTTCCCCACACGTCACACTGATGTCCACTTCTGCTACCAGGCACCTCCTCACAACTTGCACAGATACACTCAGCACATCCAGACAGAGCCTGTTGCCTTTCTCCGAGTGGCCTCTTCCTCCTCCGCCGTCCGTCTAGTCGGTGCGCTGTCATCCACCCAGCTGCCTGAGCCAGAGCCTGGGCACCGTCTTGAGAGAAATGGCATCTGGTGACCAGGAGGGAGCAGCGGGCCTTGGAATTGGACTTCAGTGTGAAACCTGGCTCTGCCACCCTTGCTGTATGACCTTGGGCAAATCACTTAGCCTCCAAGCCTCAGTTTCCTCATCTACAAAATGAGAATAACAGCAGAATCTAACTCAGATTGTCAGGAGAATGAGATGGAGCGATGCGGGGGAAAGGTCCGACAGAGGGAGCGTTCGGTCCGTGGAGCTGCCGCAGCAGTGCAGCAGTCGTCGGGGTGTTTTCACGGCTGCTCTCCTCCTCCAGCCCTCGCCAGTAGCTCAGATCATCCACCTCTCCCCACCCTGCAGCCACTACTTCAGAGCCTGCGGTGGCTGAACGCCGCCCTCAGAACTGAACCCAGACTCAAGCCCAGCCTGCAGGGCTCTGCAGGGTCTAGCCCCGGCTCAGCTTGCCAGCTTCGTCTCAGTCTGTCCCTTCTGGCCTTCCTGCCCACTCCCATCCCCCAGAAGAAATCTGGGCTCCAGCCATTACCTGTCGGCGGTTTCCATTCCCTAAAGATTGTGTACTTTTCCAGTTTGCAGCCTTTCCACTTGCTCTTCTACCTGGAAAGTGTTTGTCTCACTCTCTCTGGGATAACTCCCTCACCACTCATGCTCAGGGATTCTGCCCCTAGGAAGCAGGCCTAATGGCCCAGTCTGGGTCCTCAGAGCGCCCTATGCTTGCTTCCCTGTAGCTCTTGCCCCTGCCACCCAGCATTCAATAGCCTGTTCGCATGTCTGTCTCCCCAGCACAGTCAAGTCAGCGTGCAGAGACTGTCCTCAGGGCCCAGCCCAGTGCCTACCAGTCAATGGTCGTGAGACGATTGTCAGACAGGATTGAAAACATAAGAATTTCTGCAGATCACAGCTGGGGGTGCTGTCCCATCACTGCCACTTAAGAGCCATGTGACCTTGGGCCAGTTCCATGTTCTTTCCAAAGTTGAGTGTCCCCACTTGTAAATTGAGGATAATGAGGCGACAAGGACCCTTGTGAGGACTGAGTGAGACAGCTGGCGGGATGTCCTGAGCTCACGGTGCCTGGCAGGAAGTGTGTGTCCGTGTTTCCCCTTCTCACCACTTAAGTTACATGCGGTTCTATAGCATCATGTCCGCACCCGTTCCAGACATCATGGTTTAGCCACAGAACTCTCTCCTACAAACAAAATCCCCACGGAACTCAATTTCTAACCACAGCAGAGGGGTTCTGGTCCAGGGGAGGAGCAAAGAGAAGGGCCTTCTAGTCTCCTGTGCATCCCTGTGGCCTCACCACTCTGCCCAGGGCCTGGAACTCCACGCTGCACAGCTGGACACACTGCTCCAGACTGAGCTGCCCCTCACCTGAGCACCACCACGCCAAGGGGCAGCCTTACCTGTTCCCAGGGAAAGGGAC
>PVKM010016059.1:0-27299 GCA_004027735.1 Carollia perspicillata | reverse complement strand
GAGTTGTGGAGAGAGACAGCAACAGAGCACAATAAACCCAATGAGATCTGATGATTTCCAAGTTGAGTAACTGGGTGGGTAGTAATGCCATTAACTAAACATCAAAAGTTAAGAGGGGGAGTCGGGGTAATTTAAAGAAAAGAAAAGCAAAATGTAATTTTTATAAATCAAGTTTCATATACTTCTGTATCTCACAGTCTAATCTTCACTTAAAATTCAGGCTGTATTTTTAATATTCACTCAAATATCTGCAGTTTTGATAGTTACTCGTGTTTAGATGACAGCAGAGCCATGGGGGTCACAGGGGGAGAGGGAATGTATGAAAGTGCAGACTGTAGTGTTTTAGGGGTTATTCACAGGAAAGGTGCTGATGGAGACTGCAGGAAAAAAAGTTGTAAGTGAATACAGCCAGAAATGAATACCGCCGTGGAAGCTCTAGAAGAAAATCTAAAAAACAAAATAAAATAAGGTGTAAATAAAGCATTGTTAAATGCTTTAGTGATATCAAGGAAACCTGATTGAGATTAATACTTGCTTTGTAAGACTAAGAATTTATCTTTGGAATTACCAATTATCAATTTACTGTGGAAAGCAATGGTTATATTATGGTAAAAGGAATATAAAGTTAGACAATTAATTGAAGAAGTTTGGGAACTAAGGCAAGGAGAGTTGGGACTGCTTCTTCAAGAGGAAGTACACTCAACAGAGATCTTTCACTATGGAGGATATTTTAATACATTTTCAAGAAAAGAAATGGTGGATGGAGGTGGTGGAAATTTAGAAGAGGGAATATAGCTTTCTTAGTGTAAAACTGCAAGAAGTAGGAGTGTATAAGATCAAAAATACAGGTCAAAACTAATTGAGCCTCCTTTTCCCAAAAGCCTATAAAGAAGTCGGCTAGTAGTGGCACAGAAATAGATCAAGTGCTGAAGGGTTGGCTGTGAGGGGAGGCGGGGGGTGTGGAGGAACGGGTATTTTGAGTAGGGTGGTTATAACTCAGAACTTTCCTAAAGGAAATGGGAAAGGAAGCCGAGCAGATGTGATAAAGTGTGCCTGGTAGTGCGGAGAGAAGAGCAGCACTACTATCAAAGGACATCCTGACTTTGGGTAAGCGGAGCAGTGGAGAGAAGGCTCTGGGGAAAACGTTCAAGGATATCCACTTTTTCTTAGCAAGGGAATGAAAGTTCTGGAAGATACGATCAAGGTAGAAAGGATATTTCACAAGGAGACAGGCATTAAAGGATTAGCACGGCATTGTGGGTGAGCTTCCTATGGCAGTTCCTATTCCTAGAAACCACTTTTTTTAAATACAAAGGACATTCATATAAGACCATCTGACTTATTAGGCAGACCCATAACATCTGTCTGTGGATAGGATTCTAGCAAGATATACTCGTATGTGGTGGAAGTTATAGAAAGTAACCTTCCTTTCAGTGGGGACAGATAAATCGCCTAGATTCCAAGTCATTCAGTTGTGACTGATTTCAAACCGAGACAGGAGCAAGCAGACAGAGCTGAAAATGGGTTCCTGTCGAGAGCACTGGGTTCCACCCTGAGAATGAGAACAAGAACATGGGATCCAGAGAATGCTCGCCTCGCAGTGGCACCACTGTCTCTCGCAGCCCCTGTCTCTCACCCGTGTGACCGTTCCTGGAATCTCTTGGCTTCCCTAGCTTTTTTCATAGCCTGGCAAATAGCACATAGGCTAAACTTGTTTCTCCAATCCAAAATTGGTTTTATGCTGAACACTTTATTTCTCTTATTTAACCTCCGATGTTTCTATTATGTGTCAACTCTGGTTAAAACTCATCCAAGGACAACCGGTCCGGCATGACTGAGTCTACTATCTGAAGAATGATAGGCAATCAGACCCAGGTTATACAGGAATCATTGGTAATGTCATCAAGAGTGGCTTTCAATGATACAATTATGTTATAATTGTAGTATCTTAAAATTAAAACCCAGATTTACTTCCAGGAGTGTATATGGATGAAAATGAATCACAGATGTGGAGGAGGAATTGAGTTTATCTTAATTATCTTAATAGATATGTAATTAAGTACGTGTTACATCCATGGGATGAAATTATGATTTTTTAACTTAACATTTAATGATACATGAAAAATGCTTATAAAGCTAGCTAAACCCAAAGCAGGACACAAAAGGATGACCCATATTTTAGGAGACAGAAATGTGTGTGAGAGAATGCATGTCTGTGTGTTACATAATAAGCAAGCGTCTAGGAAAATTCCTGGGAAAACTACAATATGATGTTTGCATGGATTATTTCTGAATGGTGTTTTCATGGATGATTTATGCATTTCCAATACACTCACCTAGGTATGCTAAACTTTTTACATTTACCATGTGTCAATGATTTTTAAAAGTTATGTTTCAGGCATAGAACATATGTATTTGACATCTGTACAGTGTAACGTGATCTCTTCAAAGTCTCCTCGCTGTCTACAACCATGCAGCTGACATCCTCACCCTTTCTTCTCACCCCTCCGGGCCTCTTCCCCTTCGCTACCTGTTGATCTCTTCTCTGTGTCTACGAGTTTCAGTTTTATTTTGATTGGTTCTTTCTTTTTAAAAAAGATTTCACATATAAGTAAAATTACATGGTATTTTTTCTTTCTTTTCTGAGTTATTTCACTTAACATTGTACCCTCAGTGCCCATTTATGTTGTCACAAATGACAAGATATTATTCTTTTTTATGGCTGAGTAGTGTGCCACTATCTATATATGCCACATCATATTTTAACCATACATTTATTGACAGACATTTAAGTTGTTTCCATTATCTTGGCTACTGAAAATAATACTGCAATAACCATAGGGTGCACATATCTTTTAAAATTATGGTTTTACATTCTCTGAATAAATACCAGGAAGTGGAATAGCTGGATGATATGGTATTTCTGTTATTAAATTTTTTGAGGAACCTCCATACTGTTTTCTGTAGTGGCTAAATCAGTTTACAGTCCCACCAACAGTGCACGAGAGTTCCCTTTTCTCCAGATCCTCTCCAGCAGTTGTTGTTTCTTGTCTTTTTGATAATAGCCATTCTAACCACTGTGAGGTTACCTTACATTTTTATTATTATAGTTTTGGAACATTTGAAGTCAGATAACATGGTCCCTCCAGCCTTGTTCTTCCTTCTCAAGATTGCTTTGTTTATTCAGCATCTTTGTAGTTCCACACACATTTTAGAATTATTTATTCTAGTTCTGTAAAACATGCCGTTAGAATTTTGATGGAGATTACATCGAGTCTGTAGATTGCTTTAGGTAGAATAGACATTTTAATAGTATTGATTATTCCAATTCATAAGCCATATCACTTTTCTAATCATGGAAAATATATTAATAAAAATGAATGCTTACATTATTACAGCTATAATGTTGTTATGCTACAATTTTATGGCACACACAAAATTACACATACAGACACACATGCACACTTTGACATATTGTCTGGGTCTTAAATGAATAGAGTGACTTCATCTAGTAATTGAGACTAATTATCTCTCGCAGAAGTGTGTTCTTTTTGCCACAGTTTGTGATGGCAACCAATTTACACTTAGGTCTTTTAAACTCGATCTTCTAGGCCTTTCATGATATAATGACACTTTAGAATTTTCTCAACAGTGTGACTCTTTAATCTTTTTACATGAAAAAGGAAATGTGTGTCTATTATTGGGTGTTCCGGTATTAACCATTTGATTTAGCTGGAGGAAGGGGGTGCAGGAACCATCACAATCCAGGTTGCAGCAGGTGGATGAGTCAGAGGCCATCTCTGCTGCTAATGAGGTGGAAAACAGTGTGATTCACTAACCATTCCGTTTTTGTACTCTCCCTGTTCACTAGTCTATGAATAGTGTAAACTGGGTGAAACAATGATTCAGAATGTCGTTATCAGTGTTCATTCACTAAGAGGGATCTCAAAGTCCCATGGTTTGTTTTGCTTTTTCTTCCCTTCTTGCATCAGTGGTAAATTTTGTAAAAAGTAATTAAATGCTGTTGGCAATAACTTGCCTATTGTACCTTGCAAAAGAATGTGACTCATTACAGGAGACCCGATTGCTAGGTTTGGTCTCATTCTTTCCCTTTTTTCTCTCTAATGCACACCTGCACGTGCACACAGACATAATACTACATATTTAAACATTGTTTTGCTGATGTGACTGTGACAAAATTTCATTAAACCTCATTGTCATCAATAATGCAACTATTATTAAAGATACTTTAATAATAGAGAGATAAGAGGCATTGAGCTCTAAATATGGGCCAGGTGCTCTATAACATGCTCTACACAAATTACTCCTTGTCGATGGCTTTCAATGTTCATTGGCTAACATTTGTGCTGAGTAATAATTTATTTTATAACTTTGCAAAATGAGGAATTTATTTACTTTTTATAGCTGAATATTCTGATCAATAATTAACAATGGAACCACTATTTAAAAATCTGTCAAATCAAGTATTTCAAGATTTAACATTTTTACTTTAACATACTTTAACATTGTTAAGCAATAGTTATTTCAAAATTGCAAAAATAGAGAGGGGGAAGAAAATAAATGAAGGAAGAAAGGAAAGAAACTTAATTGTCTGCATAGAATGCTCTACCTGAAAGTAGGTTCTGCATTTATTTTTAGTTTCATGTTTTAATTGATAATTGAACTGAAATTTGTTCTCTATATAAAAGAAGAATTGCTATGGTGTTTTTGCTGAGTAACAGGAAGATGAATGGGAGAACAGGCCCTTTGTTATTTTGAAGTATAGTGTTGCTAATATTAATAGCCACCTGACCATGTTTTCAAGGAAGAAGGAATTGAACTGTGAACACCTCTATCAAGAGCAAAAGATTTTAAAAAGCATCTAACATTCAGTTCTCCAACCATTAGGCATGGCATTAAGTTTTAAAATCTATTGACACTAGTAATTTTCTCTGTACATTTAATTTGTGAGTCATAGAAGTGTCTCTGAAAATGAAATGCCTCAGATCTTATTACAAAGGTCTAATAATGTTTTATATGGAAACAGTCTCTGGCATAACTGGTAGATTGGTGCTGTACACAAGGCATTTAATTATTGACATACCAAAAATACACCTTAGAAGTAAAGTCACCCCTTAGATATTGAGTTAACAGATATCTAACAAAAAGTACTTTTAGCAAAACTTCCATCTCTTCTATATTCCACCATTTTTGTTTTAGAAATCTAGTAATTATTTTATTATCCCTCTTCTTTGAAGCATTCAGTAAATAATGAAGCTCTGAATTAAATCTTTTAATGATATTCTGGTCTATTGAGCTTTTAACTATAAGTGTAGTATACAAAAACAGATTTTTCTGTTACTTGTTGGTTATATGGATAAAACATGTATCTAATAATTACTGTGGATGACAGCTCTGGAAATATAAATTTGACATGATTTCACCATAGAGTCGATGCTAATAACATCATGATGAAAAGAAACAATGACATGACATATGGAAAAAAATGTGGCAATATATTAGGTAAAGTCAGAAGTTGCTTTTTCCCACATGTTGTGCATGTCTTAACTTCCTTTTACTTAGCTTTAAATTGATACAGGGAATTGTATTAGGCCCCTTCTCTCTAAGTTACATAAATATTCTGGTAACTATCAAGATGTATGTAAATTTTTTTTGAGTCCATAGGTAAAGGGCAGACTGTAAGAACCAAGTGCTCAATCTTTCTGACAAAAAAAGTGAAAGTCAAATAACCCCACATTTGAATTTACCCACTCGTTTCTACCTCATACCAAAGGTGACTGACTTGAGTTTGAATTGTTTTCCTTAAGTTGTTAAATTCCAGCGGAAATGTTAATATGCCCTGAGGTGTATCTCTGGGTCAAGAAATCATTTCATGAGCCAGGAGTTGTCATAACTTGGACAATGCATATACAAGTAAGGAAAATAATGTTGCAAATAGACCAGGGTAGTCCATTCACTATAGAATTATAATAGGACACTCATCAAAAGAATGACAATCATCACAATTTGTTAACTAGTATTTTATCAGTTTGTAAGCTACAAAAATGACATATTTGATATTCCTCAATGTTTTCCTTTTGACTTCCATGTGTATCTGCTCCGTTTGGACCTGGCGCAGTTCTGTTACGCACAGTGCTGCTGTGCTCTGAGTGAGGATGGCATCCTGTCTTACAGGCTGGTAGCCAATAGAGAGAAGACAACTGATTGAAAGTACCTCCTCCCACCTACTACATCTCAACATCACGGATTGCAGCTTCTAGTTTAACCAGAAGAGCTTAACTAAGAGTTAAGGTTTGGAGTCCCATGGTTTGGAGTGTGAACCCATGCTCTATATTACATAAGAGACTTTGAGGAAGCTATTTAACCTTCTGAGGCCTCAGTTTTATCTCAAAACAACAATTACTAGAACAATAATAGTAGCTTATTTTAGGAAAAATCTGAGCCTAGATGAAATAATATGTTTGGAGCCCATAGTACAATGCCTGCTAGTTAGCAAGTCTTCCATAAAATCCACTTCTGTTGTGATCGTTAATTAACCTGATTAACTTACTCCTCACATTTTCTTAACATCAATTAGTTAACTCATAGATGTGTAACTTGGGAAAATAAAATCCAAAAGGATTTTACATCCCTTCTCTTTAGAGAGAAACATATACAAAGAACTAGTAGCAACACACAAACAAGCAGTTGGCAGTTGAATTTGCTGAGGGAGAAAAGCAAGGGCAGGGTGAAGGCTAAAGAACTTACTAAGAAGGGAGAACAGATCAGACAGTATACATAAATGAAAACAAGTTTAACATGTCCATAAATCAACGAAAAAACCAGATTCTAGCAGCAAGGGAGGATACAGGCTTTGTGGGCCTTAAATATTTTAGGGCTCTCTTTAAAGCAAATAATACAAATTAATTATTAGGCCTTCAACCAGGCCTATGCAGGTGAGGAAACTTGAAGCTGATGTGTTAACTTTGTTATAAATCCACCTCTATGTAACAGAGAAATTAAGTATAATGAAATGAGTAAGGTGGCCTCAAATTATGGACAGCTCTGAAATCCTGAAAGAGAAGTTTAAAACTGTATTAGAACTGTGTTTCTCAAAGTATATTTCCAGGACCAGCAGGATCATCCTCATACAGGAACTTGGTAGAAGACAGATTTTAGGGCCTACCCCCAGATCTGATTCATAAATTTTGAGAGCAGCAACCTGTGTTGTAAGAAGCTCCCTTGGAGATTATGATGGACACTGAAGTTTGAGACACCACGTTGAGAGATGGGCTCTGGCTCCCTATAATGAAGGTGGGCTAGGCAGTGGCACTCTTTGAAAGTGGTTCAGACCCGTTACAGCAGTGTAGCATTGGCTGAATCAGAGGCAGATAGGCAAGGGATGATACTGTCACATTGGTAGATGAACAATTCAAATAAGGAGCTATATAAGACTCTAGAAATTGACTAGATTTGATTGCTGCATGTTGAGTGTGAATGAGGTTTATCTCAGGATGAGTCCAGGTGTACAGGTTGCTTTGCACAGCAGCAACGAAGTAAGAGAGGTAGCTTGCTGGAAGGAGAAGAAGAGGCTAATGGATGGGGGAAAGGATAGAAGATTTTGTTTTGATTGTAGTTAGAGACCCAAACTAAAACAAGTTCAATGCACATTATAAATTCTTTTCGGTTGTGACCTGGAGGTGTCCCCTGAAGTACCAATTTGACAGCAGGATGTATTCAGGACTCACATCATCCCAGATTGAGTGTCCCAGGGAAGGGAAAGAGGAGGCCTTCACATCAGGGGCTGCATGCAGTATGTGGCATCAAGACATAAGACTAGGTGGTCGCACAGGCTTGGCCTCTTCACATTCTTCCAGTTTTCTGTGCCTCGCACTGGAGATGAGCGTACAACAGCCCGGGTGCTCTGAATGAAATGTCAGCCGGGGCAGGGAGGATCTGAAAATGAGCAAACCATAGAGCCACCCAGAGACATCAGAAAATGAAGTTTGAAATGCTACAGCAGCACAGGTTTTTTAAATTTTCTTTTTCCCTTCCACCATTTGTAAGTAAAATGTAGAACTTTGATAAGGGAAATAACAGCTATGCTACCTAGTGTTGTGTTATGTTAACATTTTATGTTTTTCCCAATTTTTATTTTTATAAATTATATTATATTTTATTTTTTTGGCCATCCTGTTATATAAATGGGGCCAGTTTTATTTTCCTAATTTTTGAGATTAGAAAAGATAGGACCAAAAATGGGAAATGACCTTCATCAGATTAATTTTGTAATAAAGTATCATTTTATTTGTTTTTGTTGTATTTTTCCATCACCATTTAGTCCCCATATACTCTCCTCCACCCACAACCACCACACTGTTGTCCACATCCATGAGTCCTTTTTCCTTTCTGCTCAAACCCTATACCTCCCTACCGTCCGACCTGCTCTCTATCTATAAGTCTGTCTCTATTTTGCTTGTTAGTTTAGTTTGTTCATTAGAGTCCACATATAAGTGAAATCATATGGTATTTGTCTTTCTCTGACTTGTCTTATTTCACTTAGCATAATGCTCCCCAGGTCCATCCATACTGTCTCATATGGTAAAACGTTCTTCCTTTTTATGGCCAAGTTGTATTCCATTGTGTAAATGTCCCTCAGTTGTACTATCTACTCATCTACTGATAGATATTTTGGCTGCTTCCATATCTTGGTGATTATAAATAACACTGCAATGAACATAGGGGTGCTTAAGTTCTTTTGACTTAGTGTTTTGGGTTCCTTTGGATATATTCCCAGAAGTGGGATTGCTGGGTCGAAAGGCAGAGTCAATTAATATTCAACAGAGAAAGCAAGCACATACAATGGGCTAAAGACAGTTTATTCAACAAATGGTGCTGGGAAAACTGGGCAGATATGTGAAGAAAAATGAAACTAGCTCACCATCTTATGCTACACACAAGAATAAATTCAAATGGACTAGGACATAAGTGTTGTACTTAAGACCATAAAAATCTTAGAAGAAAACATAGGCTGTAAAATCTCAGACATAGCTCATAGCAGTATTTTATCGGGTGTATCTCCCCAGGCAAGGGAAACAAAAGAAAAATAAACAAATGAGACTACATCAAGCTAAAAAGTTTTTGCACAGCAAAGGAGATCATCAACAAAATAAAAAGACAACCCACAGAATAGGAGAACATATGTGTCAATACATTTGATAAAGGGTTAATATCCAAAAGTTATAAAGAATGTAAATAACTCAATACCAAAAAACAAACCAATTAAAATATGGGCAAAGGACCTGAATAGACACTTCTCCAAAGAGGACATACAGATGGCAAATAGACATACGAAAAGATGCTCAATGCCACTAATCATGACAGAAATGTGAATAAAATCCACAATTGGGATAACATCTCACACCTGTCAAAATTGCTATAATCAATAAATCAAAAATCAAGTGCTGGCAAATATGTGGGTAAAGGGGAATGCTTTTGCACTGTTGGTGAGAATGCAGACTGGTGCAGCCATGGTGGAAAGGAGTATGGAGATACCTCCAAAAATGGTTTGAACATACTGACTCAAATATATCAATGAGATATCTAAGTAAATGTTATCTAGTAGCCAAATGGCTTAAAGGCACCAGAGTTAGTTGCAAGCACGGGAAATACAGAGTTTTCATATTTCCTGGGTAACAATATCATACAAAATAATATGTAATTATACACTCTCTTCTCCCCCCACAGAAATAAACAAAGAATTGTATAGATTGTACACTAGCTGGTTTTTTCTTGTTTAAATTGTTTACACAGAAAAGGAATGTAATACAGCTCTTTTCCCAGTGGGTAGGTAGTACTTAAAAAATTCCACAATTGGTTATAGTGCTTTTTACTTTCCAGTAACTTTGAATAGGCTCTAGCAATTTTAACTGCTATTAACAGTGTAAAGAGAAACAAAGGATTTGTTGAGAATTTCTATTATTTTGTTCCATGTTATTATGGTTTTCTTTTATTTTCTTATTCCAAAATCTACATATCATATCCAGTGGTGAGTGGAAATTATCCTTTCTTTATTAAAATCTGCCTATTTTATTTGTACTTTGCAGCATATACTTAATAATATATTTGCATTTTATAATGGATGCTAATATGAATGGTGAAATAAGCTCCCGTTAGAAGTCTTCTCTTTGTGTATAATCACAGAAGACCAGAAGCATTTCCATATACCAGTTGTTTTCAAAGCAGTGATATAATTGCATTCTATGTCTTTAATGGTACAAAGTTGATATACTCATGATCTCTACACCACCCTTAAATTGGCCATTATACATGTTAGGAAAGACACCTGAATAAAAATGTAAGCCATAGACACAAGGACTCAGGGTCGTATGGATTCAGGGGCTTGTCATACAAATTGCTCTTCAACACTAGCCAAAATGAGGAACAAAAGCACACGTCACCTGCATGCACACATGAGGATGCTTATTCCAGTTCAGCTGCATAGCCTGGACATAGTATAGTGTCTTTTTGCTGAACGAGTGAATGGAAGTTATTTATTCCTCCTTCTCTATCGGCCATGCTCCCAACTGTTCAGGAAAGTCGGACAGAAAATAGTGAATGTTTTCAATTATGCCAAAAATGATAATAGACCAAAAATAATTTCTAAGCCAAATTAATATAGTGTTTCTCTCTATTCAGAAATTTAAAAATTAATTCATTAACACCTTTTTAAGTTGATAAATTAAATAAAAATAAATGTTAGATACTTTTTAAAATCTCTCATAATCCCACTATTTTACCAAGTTTACTGTTTTTTTTTTTTTATTTTCGTTTAGTTACAGTTGCCCTGCCTTTTCCCCTTTGCTCACCCCCAGTCCCATTCCCCCCATTCCCACAGCCAATCCTCACTCATTGGCTGTGCCCATCAGCCCTCTATATATGTTCTTTTGCTTGCCCCTTCCACTTCTTTCCTCAGTGCCTCTCTCCCCTATGCCCTCCGGTCACTGTCAGTTTGTTCTTTATTTCCAAGTATCTGGTTCTATTTTGCTTATTTTTTTGTTTTATTGATTAGGTTCCACTCATAGGTGAGATCATACAGTATTTGTCTTTCACCAGTTGGCTTATTTCACTTACCATAGGCTCTACAGTTCCATCCATGCTGTTGCAAAAGGTAGGAGTTCCTTCTTTCTTTCTTCTGTGTAGTATTCCATTGTGTAAATGTTCCACAGATTTTTGACCCATTTACTGATGGGCATTTAGGATGCTTCCAGCCCTTGGCTATTGCAAGTTGTGCAGCTATGAACACTGGGGTACATAGGTTCTTTTGGACTGGTGTTTCAGTGTCCTTAGGGCATAATCCCAGCAGTGGTATTGCTGGATGGAAAGGAAGTTCCATCTCTAGTTTTCTAAGGAAATTCCATCCTGTTTTCCACCATGCCTGCACCAGTCTGTATTCCCACCAACAGTGTGCCAGGGTTCCTTTTTCTCTACAACTCTGCCAGCACTTATTGTTTGTTGATTTATGATGGCTGTTCTGAACAGCGTGAAGTGGTATCTCATTGTGGTTTTATTTGCATCTCTGATGGCTAGTGATGCTGAGCATCCTTGCATATGTCTCTGGGCCCTCCCTATGTACTCTTTGGAGAAGTGTCTGTTCAGGTCCTTTGCCCATTTTTTAAATGGATTGTTTGTTTTCCTGGTGTGGAGTCATGTGAGTTCTTTATATATTTTGCCATGATTACTGTTTTAACTCTTTTCATTTAGATCTTCGTGCTTATATATAAATGTAGTAACAGATTTATAATCAATGTGTAAAAATCATTACTTTTAACTCAAAACTATACCTTAAAGAATTCCAAAAGTGTCACATTTTTACTATTGTTATTTTGATATCTACACAGTATAGTTCATGTAATAACATTGAATTGATGTTATAAAATATTCTAACTTTTGTCATAGGTACTGTTTCTATAAAAATTTTTATAGAACAACTCTTTTTACTGTTAAAATGTATTAAAATTGTTCAGGAAAATAGTTTTAGAATAGGTTTTTATGCTCTTTGGAAGTATATCAGTGTGACATACACATGCATTGGCAGTGTTGCTGAAGCTTGAGTGTACACAATAATTTAGGTCTTGACATTGAAGCCAAACTAAGCTTAGATAGGTTTGTTCCTTTGAAAAGTACTTTTTCCTTTGAAATTATATTTCCTTTTGATTCGAATTATGTATTTGCAAAAAATATATGAAGTTATATTTCCTTTTAAAGCTATTAATATTGTTATTTATAAGTTATTAAATATAATATATAGCTGTTGTATATAACCAAAAACATACACAATATATACCTATTATATATTCAAATGTAATATTATACGTAGTAACATTTATTATGTAATACGAGCTAAATAAATGAAAATTATATCCAGATTAATGGCCCCAAACACACACTTTTATCATAAGTGACTTTAATCCAACTTATAAAGCTAAAAAATCCTCCTATTTTTAAATACATCAGTGATCTTTATTCCAAGTTACTAAATTCCAAATGATGTTCCACTGACCAGTGTGGAAGGAACTGTATCAATGCACCAGGGATATGGCTAAAAATACTTATTTCCAGATCTCACAACCAAATCTTTAGAGATTGGGGTTGGGAATCAGTATTTTTTAATAAGTTCCCCAGGTGCTTCTGATGATTTCAGGTAGGATCCCAAACCAGTGATTTGGATTACCAGATGCCCAGTTTGTTTCCATTCCCGTTTTATATTTCTTACATCCCTTCGCTGTCCATTGCACATGCTGCATATAGACCCTATGTTTTTAGGGCCTGCATTTGAGGTATTATTATATTCCTCCTTATAAGGTTCAATTTTAATTCATTCCTTAATGATGCCTAGTACTCTTGTTTAGATTTATCATCTAACCTTTGTCTAGGCTTGTTCTGGATATAGCGCAGAAGTAAATATTGTGAAATAAGCAGAAGTGTGTTATTTAAGAGACATTGAAATACCTTATTCATTCTTTCCTTTCACCGACAGGATAACAGCTACTAGTTACCTAATTCATTCCTTTGGTTTGAAAATCAGACTCCTGCATATTAGTTCCGGAAGACATTGTACAATGCACATATTGACATTATCATGGTTTAATTTAATACAATTGTCACTGTAGGAGCCACAAGGGCTCAAAGAGGAATTTGATGGCAAGGAAACACAATGATCCAATAGGTGTGGGATGCCAACCACAGGGTGCACACACAGAATGTTTGACGGGAATGAAAGGTGCCCTTGAACTTTAAAGTCAGAGTGGGAGGGAGCTGGCTGGAGGAGTTCTGAAGACAAAGTGATAAACGGGACAGACAGAGGTGCACAGAAAAGCCCACCCAGCTCTGTGTTGCAGAGGTTTACTGCTACCCAAGCACACTAATCCAAACCTACAAATGGAACACAGTTCAAAGTGAACTCAAATCACAAAAGAAAGTGTCCCCACTTCACCAAATCAGTCTCCTCTTCTGACTCCTCTTTCACTCCCCCTTTTTTTCATAGTGATCTTAGTCTCAAGGTTGTGAATCTTCTACTAAATTAGCAGGGAAAGCAAGTGAATGTTCCTACAAGCTTAAATGTCTGTGACTCAGCTTGGTTTAGTTTTCCAAATTCCCTCCAATGTCCTGTGTGAAATCTTGAAACAGAAAACACTTGTTGCACAGTCTCTGCCTCCTTTCTTCACCTCTTGCCAATAGGGAGCTTCTTTAATGTCTGCTAAGTTACAGAGAGGAGGAAAACAACCCCATAAATAATTTGGAAAACAATACTTATTGATAGGTGGATCACTTCAAAATACCCTTTCTTTGACTTACATGTCAACATTCAGTTAGAGATATCTGACTTGAATATTGGAACATGGTAACAGTAGCAACATGATAATAACAAAAACTTCAACAACAGTAAAGTATTCATGTATTATTATTATCCAGGAATAACAAGAGCCTTATGCAAAATATGTAATTTACCATATTTTGCTGTGTGTAATGCACACTTTTTTGCCCACATTTTTTGGGGGAAAAGTAAGGATGCACATTATACATGAGTGGTGCCTGAAATGCTTGTATCTGCTCTTACATTTTGTAATTAGTTGTTACATAAAATTTCTTGTACCATAATATCTTCTAAAATAAATGCTAAAAATCCTTTATAACAAAAAAGTATCTAAATATAAATAAATAAAAAGTTAAATTAAAATTTTTAAACACGAGATTTTTTTCCTGAAAGTTTGGTCAAAAATGTGGGTGTGCATTATTACACATGGGAATGGGTTATACATGGCAAAATATGGCAATTATTTCAAAAATCCCATAAATCATTTATTATTCCCTTCCCCCACTTTATGTTAAGAAAATTGAGGTACAATTTATTCAAAACATCTCCAAATTCACACATTTACTGAGTAAAATAATTTGGATTCCAAACTGGACTCCACAGAAGCCTACAATCTACTGCTTACTGCCAAAAAATTTTTAAACGTATTTATTTAAAATATGTTCTTTATAATGACATGCCTGTAACAGTGCAAGGTATAAATTCCTTCCTTAAAAAAAGAAATTAATATTTTGAGTGAATATTTCAATATAATCTAATTAATAAATAGAATTATTAAACATTTCAATCCACAATGAGGTATTTACCTGTATGTTTGCGCTCAGCTAATAAATATATTAAAGAGAAAAAGTTAATTTTTTCCTCTGTGACCTACTCTCTTCTATGGAATAAATCAAGGCTCTGATAACCCCACACTGCAGAATAAGGACATTTTTCGAAGGCATTTTTCTCTTCTCAGTTTCTCAAAGAACTTCATCAGAACTAATGGGACTGTGAAGATTTATCAGAGTCGCGGTCAGGTCTCTTAGATCTCCTGGGCACGCAGGAACGGGTACATCCATCTGCCTCCCCTGGAGACTAGTGCAATGGGGAACTCATGACAGATATCACGCCTTTTAAAGAGACTATTTTTTTAAATAAAGGGTCTTTCTTCCTATGCTATTTTCTAATAATGAGAAGCAATCATTAAAATAGCTCCTGTAAAGTATTATTTAATTTTGTAGTTATAATGGATAGACTAGAGAGAGAAATATCTGAAGAGTGTATCATGACTAATTTTGCAGTTGGGACAGACTCTTTGACAGCGGAGGAAGAAATGAATGTTTCTGCTTCATATTATATTGGTTCTCTTTTAATCCTTATTTAAGTAATTGAATGTGATGTGCCTGCATGTATTCTAAGTTCAGTAATATTAGGTCTATTTAATAATATGTGCATCCATCACAGGCTGCTTGTAATGAAGAAAACCATCTTACGTGGATACCCTCAGATAGAATAAAAGAATAAAGTGTAGGAGTAAACTTCTGTCATTATAGTTCCTTAAAATAATATGCTGATAATATGTTAATAATAAACATATGATAGAATGAGGAAATGAATGAATTAAATCTATTTTTCCCATTTCTTAACCTAAACTGTTGTTAAAAGCCCAATGTAAGAGCTTCCTTTGGGAATGTACTTTGTTGTGGCCTCTATGGAAAACAGGATGGAGATTTTTTAAAAAATGAAGACTGCAGCTACCGCAGGGCCTGGCAATCTGTCTTCTGGGTGTCTACCTGAAAAAATTGAAAATACTTATTTGTAAAACTATATGTAGTTTTACATATAGTTTATTGCAGCATCATTCACAATAGCTAAGGCTATTTGACAAATGATTGGATAAAGAAGTGTGGTACGTATATACAATGGAATACTACTCACCCATAAAGAAGAATGAAATACTGTCATTTGAGAAAACATGGATGGATCTGGAAAGTGTCATACTAAATGAAATAAGCCAGATAGAAAAGGACAAGAACAATGTGATTTAATTTATATGTGGGATATACCATGGACAGCAGTAAATGAACATACAAAACAAACAGACTCGACAATATGGTGGTTTCAGAGGGAAGAGGCTCGGATGAGGATGAAGAGGGGAAAGGGGGTCAAATACATGGTGACAGAAGAAGAGACTCTGAGCGGTGAACACACAATGCAGTGCACAGATGACCCCGTACAGAATTATACACTGAAACCCATATAATGTCATTAACTAACATTACCCCATTACATTTAATTAGGAAGAAAAGGAAAAAAAGGAACAGGAAAATAAAAAGCCCAGTATAAGAGACCAGAATATGAAAGTTTTGGGAATAAGTGACATTTTAGAAGTCAGAAAATATCTTTGTTTCATGAAAGTTATTTTTAAAGTTACTTTAAAATACAAATTAATACTTCTAAAAATAAATTTGCTCTACGTAATGGATTTCTAAATCATGTATACTTACATTTTATGTGTATGTGCATGCAATTATAATTGTGAGAAAACTCCATAAATGAACCAGGGCAATGAGCTTGATGGGAAGATTGCGGAAGGCGAGCCTGGTGAAGGCCGATATGATGCAGCACGTCCTTGCATAAACTAATGTGTGGCTCCAGCAAAAACATCTTTGTCTAAGATTGGTTGTCATATTTAACTCCAAACAACAAGCAAACAAACAAAATTAGGCTTCTTGTCCACACAGAAACTACAGAAAGGCCCAGAGATAGATGTCTGACAATGAAAAAATTAGATAGACTACAAATTAGTGGACTGATCAATATGTCACCTTCCAACTCCATAATATTCTCCACTAGATACAAAAACAGTGTACACACCTGATAATTATAGTCAGATGACAAATGAAAGGGAGAACATTCACAGAAGATTAAATTCTCTCTTCAGAAGGCTAACTTTGTTTCAGTGAAAGTTGTTATGAGTACTTAAATTTGGCACATCGTGAGTTCTATCTGGGATCCAAACAGGGATGGTCAATGGGCTTTAAAAATGGATAATTAGAGAAAAAATAAGGAATGAAAACATTGGATATCTTTGACTCCAGAGTAATCGTTAAATGATTTTAAAAATAATAGTAATTTTTACAACTGACTCAATAAGTTAAAAATTCAATCTTGAACATATTTGATTTAGTGTAAAATCTGATTCTGTACTACATTCTGATTTAGTATTTTATTCTAAAGTACATTCTGATTTAGTATAAGATATGTTTTATGCACATACTTAGATATGTATTTTGACACAAATTCCAGAGTTTATTTTTTTCATTTAAGTTAAATTAGGAAGCTTTTGAACATCTTATGGACTTGTTATAGGCAATTTTAAAATCATTAGTAAAATATTTTAGTATATGTTTATTGGCATGTCAAATGTCAAATTAGAATTTAAATAAGAAGCATTACTCTTAATGATTGCTGTGTTTTCCATATTTAAGTGAATGATAGAATGTGGCTTTACATAAAGCTGAATGTTTTGAATCTTTATAGTATTTGCACAAAGAAATTCTGAAGATGAAGATACACTATAGGAACTATAACTTGTTTACTTTTTATATTAAAGTAGTTTGACAGTAGCTATTTCTAGGAACAATTGAAAAAAATTTCTTAGCATCATTTTGAATTATATATATATATATATATATATAACAAATAGTATAATACAGAAGAAAACTATATTAATTTGTACAAGACATTTGAGGTATAATAAATAAGCTGAAAATCTTTCTGACAATAATTGAATTCTTACAAAGCTTCCTATAGTCACCTGTATTGATGGAAATGAAAATGAGAAGTAAAACCTTAAAAAGCTCAATGAAGCAAATCTTTCCACGATTTTTGGAATGGCTCTTAGTTGTCCCTGGATGATTCTTTGTTAAGCGAGGTACCTGGGACCCACTACTACCACGGGACACACTCCGGTCCCTCCATCCCACCAGGAGCACACAGCCTGTCTGTTCCTCTTATTTCTTAGATCCCATGTTGCTCTCTCTCTGTCTTTCAGACACAGCCAAACAACTCTGGTCCTAATTAAACCAAGGGGATTGACATTCTCTCCTAGGTACTTAGAATGCTGTACCGAGAGCATTTTCAGACCATGCCAGCCAGTGAACAAGCCATGGCTTTTCCCATTTTGGGATTTCTCTACCCTTGTTTTGTTAGCAGTAAGAAACAAACTAGAATTTGGATTCCCAGCAGCACAGCGTAGCTCCTACTCTTGATCCTTTACGTTTGTGAAATAACTTTCAGGAACGTAATTTTAAAAAATTTATGGCACAATTGTTCAACATTTTACACAGTTTTAAAGTTATTTTACTCTAACCAATGTGGTTAATAGGAGCACAATAACTGTACATTTGAATCATAGTTCAAACTTCAAATCTACCACTTTTATTTGAGTATACTGCTTACAAAAACTATCTTATAATTGAGCTTTTAATTGAGACAGACTTAATTTTGTGCAAAACCTACATGACTTCAGGAAGATATTTCACCTTTTTAATTTCTAATTTAGTCTATTGTAAAATGTGGTAATTATAAAAGCTATTCTTCATCTATCATTTTATATATGAGCAATGGATGTTAATTAAGCACCTTGAAAAATGATAGGGTCATATAAGTACCTAACAAGTGCAAATCAGTAATAACAATAAGGATTATTTCATATAAATGTTTTTACCACTTTAAAAGTATGAGGAATTAGTTTTCCACTTTTTCAAGAAAAATTTTGTTATGTGTTGGCTAGCTTCAAGATATTTAAAATTATTGTGAATAAAATCAGTTGATCATGAATTAAAGCTAAAATCCACTTTTTAACATGAATTAGAATTAAGAATGTTATTAGTTTCCTTAGGTACAAAAATCTGATTTTATTCCTTGCAAAATTTGTTTTCTCAGAAATATGATTAAATGATGAAAACACAGTCAAGTTACTTAATTCCTTCATCAGTAAGTTTATTTACTTTAAAATTTCAAAAGATGTAAAAGAAATTTGCAAGGATAGCATATACTTTAAAATTATAAATGAGGGTGTCCATTTTCTTTCACATCTTTTATATGATCTTCCTTTGTGACTTTTATCCATTATCATCAATTTTACAATTTGAGGCTGACTCTGAAATCATTTCTAAAAGTTGTTCAGCAACTCAGGCCCAATTATGAACTGGGCTTGGAAGGATAAGTAGGAGTTTGACAGACTGAGTAGAAAAGAATGAATGTATAACAAAAACTTACTTAGAAAGAATGAACAATTTCAGGTTGTACATTTGGCAGAGAGGTGGGACAGAACCCTGTTTGTTTGGAGAGCATGGGATTCTAAAGGGTGATTGGCTGGAGAAACAGCTACAAAGGATGAAAAGGAGGCTGGTAGATTGTGAGGGATTCTGAGTATTACTAAGGTGTTGATAGTTTATCTTGGTTTACATTTGAATCAACCATCATTGTTTGAAGTCTTTACTTTTGTTTTATTTTTAACTAAGCTTTATTACAACTTTTTGTCTCTTAATAAATAAATGGAATTCTTTTGAATATGGCCCAATTTTCCAGTACATTTAACATAATCCAAGCTTAAGGCTGTTACCTCTTGCAAGGAATATTTAAAAGCCTATTAATTATCTCCTATATCTCCAGTCTCTTCCATATCTAATCTAGTTTTGCCACCACTTCAAAGCATAGTTCTGTTAATGTTATCACTCTCTTTTCTCCTCCACACTGATGCTAGTTAAACACTTAAATCTTTCCAATTCTATAGTGAATTTCCTATAAAATGTTTTACCTGTGAATGTAGTAGAATGCCTTCACCTATTTTTTTGGCTTTTTCTACAATGATTTTACGATATACACACCACTTTCCACCTAAATGGGATCATGCACATTTGGACAAGTATACTTTGATGAACCTGTAAGTTTCCACATACATTTATTTATTCAGTATATTTTTGTGTGCATTCTGTGTCAGTTTAGTATTAGGCTCTGAATATTAGTATAAATATATTATACTTTTCATGCTATTTCTTTCTTTAAAATACTCTTCCACAGTGCAAATGCTTATTAAAATTATCAAGGCTTTGTTCAAATGTCACATTCTCAGTGAAGCCTGTCTCGCCTACCCTATTTAAAATTGTAATCACTCATTCCCAGCGTGGGCACTCAGAGTCCCAACTAACTTTCTTTGCTTTTTCCTTTTTTCTCAGTGCTCTAAGCATGTCCTACATGACACATAACTTATTTATTCTTCCTATTGTAAATCACTTGCCTCCACTCTCTAGAATGTAGCATCTGCAAGGACTGGGATCTATAGCCATTCACCAGTGTGTCGCTGCTGCGAGGAACACAGTCATAGTCAGTAAAACGTCCAACTCAAAAAACACTCTCAGTGAAATATTTTCCGAGGACCCAACTTATAGTTTATATAGTACTGTTCTTGTGCTTCTTGGACAAGACCTAATTTTACTCGTTTTGCCTTATATTCCCATTAAATAAAAAGCTGTGTGAGGCTAGTGAGTATTGTACACATATTTGAAGTTTCCATAGGATTTAGCCCATTAGCCCAGTAAACAGCAATTAAGTCTTTATTGGGGGGAAATATGCCAAAGATTAGAGATGTGAAACAATACTATAAGAAGATGTTCTTTACTTTTTTTGCAAATATTGCAACCCAACAATAATCATCTAAAAGGTCTACATAATAACCATTTTGTTCATCCAGGCTCTTTTAATTCGAATTCAATAGATCAGAGCACTTTTAGATAGCAGTAATGTAGATTATCTGTTCTCTCTGATTTAGTTGAATATGTCTGATATAAACTATTTTCCAGTCATTTGTAGAAAGACATTGAGCTCTGCCTGGAAGGAGAAGAGTTCAAGAAGCTGCAGTGCTTACTGTAGGAACACACAATTCTACACATTCTTTTCTTCTTTAGAGTCACAGAACACCATCTTCATGCACAAAACAAAAGGTAGAACTGACACTAACATTGAACAATTTTCCTAACATTGTGACCCAACCCCAAAACTCAGGGTTTGAAAATTGGCTGCGGCCGTTCCTTTCAGTTTCTTAGTTCTCTTCTGTTCTGTTTTGCTTTTTTTCTTTCCTGAATGGTGAACACATTTATGCACCAGCATTCAAGCAGAGCCTGTGTCTGCAGGTGTATTTACCATTTGGGGAGCATGCTGCCCTTGTTTTGTTAGCCTCAGCATTTTGGTGCATGTGAATATATCACTGTCCACCTCCTTTGCCTTTTGTATTCACCGTTGTCTTATGCTTCAGCGTTTCCGATGCCCTTGAGAAGTCGTAACCATGCTTTACATTTGAAAGAGTGCCAGCTCATTTAATCAGGCGGAGTTTGAGAGGCATGGATGAATTTATTCTATCTAACATTTAATAAAAATAAATTTAAACATGTGACTTATGTCATGACATGCTTAGCATTACCCTTCTAGATTTAACTTCCAGAGTTGTCAGCACCCTTCCTGGTCTGGAAACTGACATGTTATCAATCGAGTGCAGGGGTGCCAAGGCCACCGATGTCTTCCCGGGGCTCTTGTTTAATAATTAATTTTTCATTGCAAGCATGTTCAATAAATGGATTACAAATCTTAAGCCTGTTTGAAAGGTTTCAGAAATTCATTATTAGTTTTAAAAGATGAATGCACAAATTATCCCAGGATAGATGGGGCATGCCAAATATAGCCAAGGCCTGGGTAGTTTTAGTCTACATTTCTGTACAATATAGAGTAGGAAATATGATTTTGAATACGATGTCACAGAACTGTCCAGAAAGTGATTCTTTTTAAGGGGAGCTCAAAAGGGGAGATCAGGTGACAAAATTGTGCTTTGAATATGTTCATGTTTTCTCTTGCTCTCAGGACTTCTCAACCACCAAGTCTCTGGGAACGCTGAAAGACTATTTCTGTAGTTGGCACCTCAGTTCAAGCTGTTCCACAGAATAATAGTATGACTTAAATAAAACGAATCATATCAGCTCTCACCTCTTAATTTTCTTCATTAAACATCAATGCCAGCTCTAAAGCTGTTATCATTCCACTCCAAACCCACCAGTTTTGGGATTCTGGGCAGGAGCCCTGGGACCTGCATTTTACCTTGGCAATCTACTGCCCTTTAGGTTCTGCCAGTAGGGTGCGCTAGAGGGATGTCAGCTGGTGAGGGAGGGAAACTAGCTTCCTTCTCAGTTGGTTTTGTTGCTGCAACAATGGCACTTGACCCTGGCAGCAGCCTTTCCCTGATTTCAGTGGAGTTTTTTGTTTGTTTGTTTGTTTCTATTCCTAAATTAGTTTTATCGTGGCCCCTTAAATTATCAGGAGTAGATAGGTAATGCCCTCCCTTCAGAGTATCTCAAAAAGTGAGTCCAATTCTCTGGGTCTCTCTGCCATGCTTCCAGTTTCTGAAACCCCCAAACTCTTCTGTTTGTGTCCTGATGTGTTTAGGTGTTTGATCCTTCCCACTTATTCACAACCATCTTACTCAGTGTCTTTTTAATTCATTTTTTCTCAGTTTTTCATTTGCATCTTTAGCCCTTCAAAACGTGATTAAAAATTCCCTGTGTCAAATTCTGTCTGGTAAAATAGCTAGTATGATTTGTGTTTTTGTAACTAATTCTTGGCTATTACAAGTGCTATGGACCATAAAAATGTGTTTAAAATAGAACTAGCTGCCTGTAGCTTCTAAAATTACTTTATATAATTAAATTATTAGAGAATTCTGATCTTGTCTGTCTTAGGCCATCAAAAATATTTTAATGCACATATACATTAATATGTAATTATGTAACATATAATACACAGTACACACATATATATATATATAATTTAAAAAATTATAAAATGAGAGTCCTCAGCAGGTTACCTCACAACTTATTGACCTATCGATTTGTTCCCTCTCACCCTTCCAAGGTTTCCATGTCTCTTGCATTTCAAGTCAAAACATGAGGAAGAAAGAGAGTAGTATGACAGTGGCTGTGGCTTTGAGAATCTCTCTTCCTATTATTGGTCATACTAGTGAACAAGTGGGCTATTTAGTCTCTCTGCTCCCCACACCCTCAGAGTAAATGAGAAGCTCCAGGTAAAATGTTAAAGATACCCATCCTCTATTAATTTCTTTCATCATCGTACTAACAATTTTGCTCTTGGAAATGGTTACTCTTACGTCATAGCTATACCTCAGATTATACTGAACAAAGGCTATGTCAAGAATTTGTCTAATTTAAATTTTCCCCAAATGAAATGAGGGTAAATATATTAGATTCGAATATTTATAGAAGTTAGGATTATTGATGTTTTATTGTTCATATTCAGTATATAAAGTATCAGGTAAGGAAAATAAAACAATTTCCTCAGTTTATCATTTTTTTGTTTATTATATATGCACTCATTTTTAGTGGATGTTTTACAAATGTCTATTATGTATTATGTGGCATATTAAACACTAACCATTTTTAATATATTTGATTGATTATGATATTACAGTTGTCCCATTTTTTCTCCCCTTTATTTCCTTCCTTCCTGTACCCACCTCTCATCAGCATACCCTCCCTTTAGTTCAGGTCCATGGTTGTACATATAAGTTCTTTGGCTTCTCCATTTCCTATTCCACTCCAAACCCACCAGTTTTGGGATTCTGGGCAGGAGCCCTGTTCTTAACCCCCCCCTGTCTATTTTGTACTTACCATTTATGCTTCTTATTCCATGTACCATTTCTTCCATTCTGCCCCCTCCCCCTCCCCACCGATAACCCTCCATGTGATCTCCATTTCTGTGATTCTGTTCCTTTTCTAGTTGTTTACTTAGTTTGTTTTTGTTTTCTATTTTTAGGTTCAGTTGTTTAGAGTTATGAGTTTGTTGTTGTTATGAGTTTTACTCTTCATACTTTTGATCATCTTTTTTTCTTAGATAAGTCCCTTCAACATTCATGTAATAAGAGCTTGGTGATGATGAACTCCTTTAACTTGACCTTATCTGGGAAGCACTTTATCTGCCCTTCCATTCTAAATGATAGCTTTGTGGGACAGAGTAATCTTAGATGTAGGTCCTTGCCTTTCATGACTTCAAATACTTTTCTCCAGCTCCTTCTTGCTTGCAAGGTTTCTTTAGAGAAATTAGTTTATAGTCTTATGGGCACTCCTTTGTAGGCAACGGTCTCCTTTTCTCTTGCTGCTTTTAAGATTCTCTCCTTATCTTTAATCTTGGGTAGTGTAATTATGGTATGCCTTGCTGTATGCTTTCTTGGGTCCAACTTTTTTTGGGCTCTCTGAGCTTCCAGGACTTTCTGGAAGTCTATTTCCTTTGCCAGGTTGAGAAAGTTCTTCATTATTTGTTCAAATAAGTGTTCAATTTCTTGCTCTTCCTCTTCTCCTTCTGGCACCTCATGATTCGGATGTTGGAATGTTTAAAGTTGTCCAAGAGCTTTCTAAGACTCTCTTCATTTTGTTTGAATTTTTATTTGTTCATTCTGTTCTGGTTGAATGCTTATTTCATCCTTCTGCTCCAAACTGTTGATTTGAGTCCCAGTTTCCTTCCCTTCATTGTTGGTTCCTTGTATATTTTTCTTTATTTCACTTTGCACAGTCTTCAGATTTTCCCTCTGTTTTGCAAACATACTCAACCATTTCTGTGAGCATCCTGATTACCAGTGTTTTGAACTGTGCATCTGATAGATTGGCGATCTATTCATCCTTTAGTTCTATATTTGGAACTGTGATCTGTTTCTTCATTTGGGATATATATATATATATATATATATATATATATATATATATATATATATTTGTCTCAGTGCACCTGGTATGTTGTAAGGGGTGGAGCCTTAGGTATTTGCCAGGGTAGGGCAACCCATATTGTTGCATTATGTCTCTGTATGTAGGGGAGGGATCCAAGAGGAAATAATGCCACTTGCTCTGCTCTGATTGGCTTTCAATCACTTCCCCCACTACCCACAAGCAAATTGGGCCCTTCTGGTGCTAATTCCCAGGTTGCCAGGCTTGTGAATGTTGTAGGACCCTGTGAGTCTCTTCCACGAACTCTTCTGTGAGGCTGGGAGTTTATTCACCACTGCAGCCACCACAGGTTTTTACAGCCACAGTTCTGAAGCTTTATTTTCCTGCACTGGAATCCTGGGTTGCATGGTGTCTCCCACTCCCCAGTTTAAACAGGAAACATTTCCAATGGAAAATTCTTTGTGAGATTTATTTCTTTTCCTTCATGTGGTAATTGCAGACATGTTTTTGCTTTGTGTATTTTTTTATTTTCATCTTGCATTTTACATTTTAGCTGTAGCCCATTTCAGACTTTTTTTAAAGAGTTAAAACTTTGAATGATCACTCTTACTCTATAGCTCTGACTTATATCCTCCTGGTAACAACTGATTAGCAAGAATAATGATATGCCTTAGCCCTAGAAGATCCTTGATAATGAAATTCTTTGGTTTGTTTCTCTACAGTTCTGTACTTTGGACCATGAATTTCAATGAATTCACCTTGTTTGTGTTATTAATCCAAATCCATCCAGAGCTTTATGTCTGGAATAAGCCATTAATTAGTCAATGTTTTTAATTCAATTTAATTTTATTTTCAGTTATCCTTCATATTCAACTAAGAATGTCAGGGGTCAGTAAAGTGAAACAGATAGTGGCTTTAAAATTAAGAGTTCATCTTCATACAGGAGTGTGATGATACAGCAAAGAATAAATGAATTAATACTACAAAGAATTATGAGTTGCTTTGCCTTGTTAACGTGTCTTGCTAATGTGGCTTAATGCGGTAGGTGCCCTTTAGGGTCCAGGGGCATAGACTCCCCTATCACCTAAGCTGGGTATTCAAGGTATGTCCTTTGTGTGGGCTGAGTACACCCTCCTCTTATAGTCGACCCTTGATTGTTGTGGTATGTCAGTGGGAGGGATTAAACCAGGACATTCTGCTGTAAGGTTTGGCTATGACCACTGACTACCACCCTCCACCCTCCATAGAGGATCAGCTGTGCAGGGACAGGGTGATGGTGCTTTGATGTGGTCTCTTGCTGTTCACTAGGTACACTGGCCCTGGGGTTTCCTGGGTGATACAGGCTAAGGCCAGCCCCAACCTGTGTTTTGCTAGGGACCACCATACCTGAGCAATAAAGTAATGTGAGATGGCTGCTACTTGTGCTGGGCTTGGAAATTCCCAGTTGAAGCCAAGCATGAATCTATGCTGGCTGCTGCTAGTGCCAGGCCTGGGGTTCACTGAGGCTAGATGTTGCTTTTTTGAGAGGAGTTAGGAGGTGGTACAGCATGAGCCCAAAACAGCCATTCCTATGGAAGAGCAGCTTGGGTGGGCACATAAGTTGGGTGGGGCAGAGTCTCTGGGGATCTCTGAGGTGGGTCAAACAGTGTTAGCCAGGTTGATGGAGCTTCAGACATGGCACCAGCTTTCTGGCTCTGTGATTCTGTGGGGGGAGGGTTTAGAAGAGGTACGATGGCCTCTGTTTTCCTTGACGCTATAGAAACAAACAGAGGGAGGCTGCCAAAACAAGGAGACAGAGAAGCATGGCCCAAATGAAAGAACAGATCAAAACTCCAGAAGAGCTACATAAAATGGAGATAAGCAATCTATGAGATGCTGAGTTCAAAACACTGGCTATTAGGAAGCCTAAGGAACTTGGTGAGGACCTCAACAGTATAAAAATATATCCAGTCAGAAATGAAGGATATAGTAATTGAAATAAAGACAATTTACAGGGAACTAAGAGTAGAGTGGATGAAGCCAAGAATCAAATAAATGATTCCAAACATAAGGAAAGAAAAAACAACCAATCAAAACAATAAGAAGAAAAGAGTCCAAAAAATGAGGATAGTATCAACAGTCTCTGGGACAACTTCTAGATGTCCAACATTTGCATCATCGGGATGCCAGAATGAGGAAAGAAAGAACAAGAAATTGGAAATCTATTTGAAATAATAATAAAAGAAAACTTCCGAATTTGCTGAAATAACTAGACATGCAAGTCCAGGGAGCACAGAGAGTCCCCATACAAGATGGATGCTAAGAGACCCACTCCAACACACATCATAATTCAAATGCCAAAGGTTAAAGATAAAGAGAGAATATTAAAAGCAGCAAGAGAAAGAAGTTAGTTACCTACAAAGGAGCTCCCATAAGACTCTCAGCTGATTTCTCAAAAGAAACTGTGCAGGCTAGAAGGGACTGACAAGAAGTATTCAAATCCATGAAAAGCAGGGACATACAAGATTGTTCTTCCCAGCAAAGCTATTATGATAATCGAGGGGCAGATAAAGAGCTTCCCAGACAAAGAAAAACTAAACAAGTTCATCATCACTAAAACATTATTATATGAAGTGTTAAAGAGGCTTATTTAAGAAAAAGAAGATCAAAACTGTGAA
>PVKM010016058.1:0-27250 GCA_004027735.1 Carollia perspicillata | reverse complement strand
TTTTATTTCCTAATGTCAGTTAGTGATGGAGATTAGAACATTCTGGCCTCACTTGTTTGTGGATCTTCTGTCTAGAATAAAGAAAAACTTTAGAAGCCTAGTACTACTCATAATGGTTGAACAAGTCGAGTATGAACCAGACTGTATTTTCTTCTAATAATTCTAGCTCTGGCGGTTGATGTAAGGATAACAAAATACTAATGAATAGCTTGTAGGCGTAATACTGCTGCTGAAGCTTCTGGCTTAAAGATGCTAAGGCATTGTATTTGTATATCTGAAGATGAGGCAAACACTGACTATTTAGAGTGAGATTGAGAAGAGTATCATTTAATGTCGGCTGGCAGACTAGTTATCAAATATCTATAATTTGGTAGCTGGAGTTTTGTAAAACAGACTAGAGTCACAGACCAAAAAGAGATCCGGAATGGTTTTCCTCTATTTTCTTATGAGAGGACATCTCTGATTAATAGACATAAATTTCTCAATTTATTTTAATTTGTAGGTCTATTTTTCCAACTCCCCGCCGCCAAAGCAAAGCATTCCAGGTTTTTATTTAGCTTTAAATTAGTTTGTTTGTTTGTTTGTTTGTTTTTTTGCCCCTTACTTTGGGGTGGGGTTTTGTTTTCTTTGCTTTAAAGATATTTAAAGTGGCAATTGAATGTGGTTTTGCAAATAAGGGCTTTTTAATGTAAAAGTTTTCTTGTTAAACAAATGTTGTAATCATTGTTACTGAGATCAGTTACTCCTAAAAGTAATTTCACTGATCTTTCAACAGTATGATTGGATAGTCAAATCTACAAGAAAGAATTCTTCAAAGTTGGGGATCCTTCCACCTTTTTGTGCTAAAATATAAATGGAGTAATTATGAATAAGGGAGTGATTTCTGGGGTTTTGTTTTTATGTATGTTAGGACCACAGAAAATACATGCTTATCTTTAGTTACCAACTTCAGTTACCACCTCATAGACAATTTCTGAACCTATACCTAGATCAATATTCTGACTCTTGTGGTATCAGCCTGAACCGCCCAACAGGTACTTCAGCATTGTAATGTCCCTAGGCAAATTCCTCAGATTCCTGTCTTCATTCCTGACTTCGGGCATGGAGCAAACTAAAATGACTGTTAGGCTTTTTGCAATTCTAATTCAGCTATTGGTTTTGATCCTGGTGCCTCTTGTCTACGCTGAAATGTCCTTGCTGCCTGGGGAGAAGCATGGGTGTATAATATCTGTACTTCCATGTTTCAGCCCTTCCCGCAGACCATCTGCACATAGCTGCTGGTGTCCTGTGCTTGCTAAATCCTTTTCAGCTCTCCAGCATTGTTTAAACCTAGCATCGATCGCTATTACTGCCTCTCCCACTATTCTCCCAATGCATCCTGCAAACTGCAGTCTTTTGAGACAGAAATAGCTGCAGTTTCTGGAATATGTGTGCGGCCATACTTTTTTCCTTTTTTTGTTTGACCTATCTTCACTGCTTGGTTCATCTCTCTGTCTGGTTGGTCTGCACATAGTGTTCAAGGCTGGGGAAGGGAGTTAATTCCACTGTGTCATGAGCCTCCCATTCCAGATTGTGCCTGCCATATGTTTGGGGCTATAAATGTTTGTGGGATAAAACAATTACAAAACAATGAGGTTAAAAGCATGGGGCCAAGTAAGTCTGTGCGGTGACTTGATATAAACGGATGGTGATTGTAGTTTCAGAGGTGACACTGGGAATCTGTTAACTTCTGTTTTTAAAAAGATTCATTGGTTTACTTTGTATAACTATAAAATCCTTTAACAAATGGAATTGATTGCTATTTTGTGTGAGTTGGCTGCTCTCAAAAGACTGCCCTGAAGCTTATAATGTTTGTAATTTGCCTTGAAGTTTTAAGGATCCTTTGAAAGTTTGATGATAAGGTTTTATCTTGCTCTTTCTTGCTGAAGGCCCGAGAAAAATTTGGAGGGAGATAATATTGTGCCTACCTTTTTTAACTCTTTGGTAAGACCTGTTGAATTCTATTCCAGTTAAGCCAGTCTTTTTGGGGGCTGTGGAAAATTGCGAACTTCTGGATGTTACTAAAGAAATTTAATTACTCATTTATGAGTCTTCTGTCTCCCTTTCTTGCACTGAGTGTATGAAGGAACTGGAGAATATTTACCAGAATATACTGCATTTGACCCCAGTTTTAATTTTAAAAGTGGATTAGTCAAATATATATTTTAAATATCAACTTTTGGTTTGGCTTTTCAAAGGAAAAAAGCTCTCTCTCTTTTATTCCACTAATTGTTGAGCTTCACAAAACAAAATTAAGATTTTCTGTGGACTTTCGGAACAGTTTAAAACTCTCAAATTGCCCAGTCTTACCTTAGTGGAAGTGAATGTGACTTGTCAAAGACATGTTTCTGTGGGCAGGAGTTGCTGTGACCCCCTAACTTGGGGGTGGGTGAGAGTAGGGACATCTATAAGGACAGTCATTGAATAAAGGAAGTTTGCTGCGTTAACTCCAATATCCATTGGACTTGCATTAGCTTTTAAAATCAAGTAGGGTTGCACCGATGAGTAGACATTAAAGTGATGAGATTCATACTAAGATCTTGATGTGCTAGAAAACATCAAGCACTAAGTGTAGTAGGACTCACTTTATTTGCAAAACTAGTAATACTGTACAGATTTATGTGCCAAGATTTGCTCCAAAAATTCTCTGTATTCTCCCAAAGGACTGAAGTGATTTGAACCATCTGTTTTGTTTTTAAAAATAAACTTAAGGTAGAACTTCCAATTTATCAAATGCAAATAGATGCCATTTTTATTTTTAGATCAAGACTAGTTTACAAATAGATACTGAATAAAACTGGTCAAAGTTTAAAATGTTTATAAATCTCCATATTATAATGGTTTGGATTTTTCAAAGGGCACATTTCAATCGTATCAACAGAACTTGCATGGAGGTTCCCCTTCCACCCTTGTTTTAAGAGCAGCTTATGCCATTGAAGTGAGGAGTTAACCGCCTGTGCACACGAATGGGCTGCCGCCGTGTATACCATATGTTCAGAGGTTTTCCTAACTTGCGCTGGGTCTTGGCTAAGAATGTTTGAAAGTTTCTTTAGGAGGTAGTGTGTTCTCTACAGAGAAGTGTGTGTTACTTGGAAAGCATTTATTTTGTTAGACCTGGTTCCTTAAGAAAAGCCGAGGTAACTGATCTAGAGGAAAGTGTAAAGCAGCGGCAATCAGTATTACGTAATGGTGCGATACAGTTTCTTCGTGGGGGTGCACGTTGACAACACTCCCAGCTGAGGCAGAAGAACACTCAGGCGCAGTTGGGGCCAGTGCGATCCCACTCTCTTACAGATTGTGCGCGTGTTGAGTTTAACGCAGGAGGTTTGTGGAATTAGAACTGGACCAGACGTCGGTGATTATTTATCTTAACAAAAGTGCTAGGTTTAGAATTGTGGGTTTGATTGATGTATAAAGAAAGTCTGGATAATTTTAAGATGTTCATTTAAAAATACGCATATTTCTCAAATAATTTCTTTGTTCTGGTTTCCTGGAGTAGTGGTGTAATCGCAGTTTAGGTGAATCTTTATATTCAAGTGTTTGGCTAAGTTGTTTTGGTAGGGGGGGTAGATGGGATAGATTCAAGGATGAACAAGACGTAGGCTCTGCCTTCAAGGGACCTTGAATCAACAAAGATACAGACACACAACCCAGACGAGGCCAGTGGAAGATCTCACATATTGTTCAGAGAGGGGTCAGTATGTGGAGAAGCTAGTTCTTACCTGGGGGGATTTGGCAGGAGCTCTGCAGAGGTAAGATTGCATCTGACAGAGGTTGGACTAATGCACAGGTGGCGAACACAAGGCCCACGGGCCGAACCCAGCCCTCCACCTTGTTTCATCAGGCCCGGCACCTTGTTTCTACCTGGCAGCAGCCCTGAACTCGCACTTAACTGTTAAGGAGTAGTTACATTTATGCAGTCCTAAAATTACATTCGTCCCATTGAAGGCCACCGCGAGGCCGACGTGGCCCCTGGTGAAAATGAGTTTGGCACCCCTGGACTGAGGGTGTTTATAAGAAGGTACAGAAGCTGGGAAGTGCAGAGCACATTTTGGAGAACAGTGTATCCGGTTCGTCTATAGCATTGCGTACATGCCCGGGAATGATGCCCAAGTTGCTTGCTGGCTGGTGAAAACAGAGGGATCACGTGTTTCCATATTCACCCGACTCCAATAGTAGAGAATAGAATAAACCAGGATTTATACAGGGTCTGGCACAAATAACGCCCCTTTTTTATTATAAAATCTCTTAGTACAAAGTCAGAAGCATGTGATTCTGTAACATAACAATATCAGATTCAAGCGCACCATAGGACAATTTAGATGAAATGTTTAAATTAAAACTGTAAATTATCACACCCACATTATTATCCCACAAACCACACTCAAACAGCCTTTACTTCTGCCGGACCCTGTATTTGTTTTCTGACCTTGTACCTGTGTATCTCACTTAAATAATAAATATTATTAGCTCCTCTTGCCTTTGGGGAAGGGTTGTTTGTTTGTTTTTGATTACCTCAGTAGTGGCAGGTTAAATAAAAAAAATATTTATATACTATATAATCACATTTGTGTTAGTTATTTTCTCTCTTTGTGCCATTTACGTCGAAATCTCTTCAAGATCAAGACTTATGTGATATGATCTACCCAGATCAATGACAGTCTTTGATCCTTCTGAATATCCAAAATATTTCATTGTGCCCTGGCTGGTGTGGCTCAGTGGATTGAGCCGCGGGCTGTGAACCAGAGGATCACAGTTCGATTCCCAGTCAGGGCACCATGCCTGGGTTGCGGGCCAGTTCCCAGCAGGGGACGCACGAGAGGCAACCATACATTGACATTTCTCTCCCTCTCTTCTTCCCTTCCCTTCTAAAGATAAATAAATTTAAAAAACTAAAAAAGTATTTCATTGTTACAGATTATGATGCAGGATTATCACAGAAGAAATTCATGTCTATAGCTTTTAAGGACTTGATTACATCATTTCCAAGCCTGATAGTTTTGGAATCACCATTGGAGCTTAAGTTACCTCTGCCTTCACTTCAACCAACTGTCTTTATACCTCAATGAAGTGCTGAGATTTAACACTCCTTTGTCTTGGATTATTTAAGACGCCCCAGAGGTTCATTTCTCACCAGGATAGCAGGTGAGTGAATATTCATTGCCCAGTGCACCTTTAAGATACCTTGTTTTTCTGAAGACTGTACCACCTACACTAATAGCCTTTCATAATTTTTTAAGATGTGAAGTCAGTAATCATTTGTAATAAAAAAATTCCTATTTTTTTCCCCTTTTTATTTTGGATTTGGATAAATCAGTTACTTCAAACTGACTCTCCTATTACTGCTTTAGAATGGTGCGTCTCGGGTAGCCCGTTAGTCACTTGTTCAGGAGAAAAGGTGAAATGGAAACTTGAAAAGAACACACGTCTCAGTCACGTGTTTTTCTAAGTGATTTAGAATATATGGAACTTGCAAAGGGAACAGAATTTAAGTTCATCTCACGTATCAGTTCTTATCATTTGCGGATGAAGGAATGACAGCAGCTGAAAGGAACCCTGCCCTGGAGGACCAGGTCGCAGCCGTCCAGGCTTCTAGCTGGCTCATGGGACGGGTGTGGGCAGGGCTGGGCTTCCCTTTCTCTCCCTTCGCAATGAATGTCGGTAGACATGGAAACGGCCCGAATTGCAGATACCCACTGAAATAGTCTCATGAATCCTTGAAAAGCCCACCAAAGCACAGGGGTGCGAGGACTTGGACGTTCAGTGCCAGTGCTGTTTCAGCAGTGCTTTTGTAAGATAAATTTTTTGTGGTTGATAGGATGGAATTTGAAAGTAAAGATACTGTATTACTTTTTAAAATATGGAAATCACGATTCACAAGTCATATAACTCAGCTTCTCTTTGCCCTTCAGCCAAATTTATAAGGAAAAATGATTCCCAATGGATATTTAATGTTTGAAGATGAAAATTTCATTGAGTCCTCCGTTGCCAAATTAAACGCCCTGAGGAAGAGTGGCCAGTTCTGTGATGTTCGACTCCAGGTAGTTAAAACTTAGTCGGGGGCTTACAGAAGTGGTCTTTTATTGTTATGAAAAGCATAGAATCTTGGATTTGCCGCTTTTCTTGTTCATAGGAGGCATTTAATGAAATAACTTCTAAAAGAGAATGACGAGCTAGAGACAGTACAGAGTCCGCAATGTCTCTCATTCGAGCCCCTGGTCGTTTCAGGTCTGCGGCCATGAGATGTTGGCGCACAGAGCGGTGCTGGCTTGCTGCAGTCCCTACTTGTTTGAAATCTTTAATAACGACAGTGATCCTCACCGCGTTTCTCACGTTAAATTCGATGATCTCAACCCGGAAGCTGTTGAAGTCTTGCTGAATTATGCCTACACTGCACAGTAAGTCCTGGGAAGTAATTCATGTAATCAGGGAATCTCCTCAGGAAATCCCAAGTTTCTCTACATTAAGAACCTGTTTTAAGGCCTTGGTATGTGAAATGATAAAGAACTTTTTATTTCTTAATAGGTTGAAAGCTGATAAGGAATTAGTAAAAGATGTCTATTCTGCAGCCAAAAAGCTGAAGATGGACCGAGTAAAGCAGGTAGGTACCAGAAGTAACAAACAAGGGCTGCTGTTGTCGGGGAGTCTTCCCGCACGATTAAAATGCATAGCTTGCCATTTGCGAGTCTTAAGAACTTGAAAGACTCTCTTTTTCCTCCTGGAGAACCGAATATGCTGTTTTAACTAACTGTAGCTTGTACTAATGGAGCAGGGTCACACCTCCTCTCAGATACCAGGGGCTAGAGTCGTGCTCTTCCAGCCGTCTCCTCTGGAAGGCTGTCAGTGTCAGTGCTTGGTAGCACGAATTTAAATACGTATTTGTTCACTGTGCGAGCGGACAGGGCAGGGAGAGCAACAGAAAATTGGGACAGCTGTAATAGAACAGTAATTTAAAAAAACAAAAAAATTTACGTGTAGGAGAGAGGGCAGTGCTCGGGTGAGCTTTGGGTGGAAAAAACCATGTGGCGGTATGCTTTTGCCATCTGGAGGGACTCTTAGACTTTTCTAGTACTATGCTAGTCTAAGGTTCCATTTTGGCACTCTTAATTTAAAGAAAACTTCACCTGGATTGTGAAAACCAGGGATCAATGCAAAAAAAAAAGTATTTCTTTTTCTCTATCACATAACCTCAATTCTTTGTTCTTTTGCTTTTTAAAAATTTTTATTTATTGATTTGAGAGAGAGAGAGAAACACCAATTTGTTGTTCCACTTATTTACGCATTCCTTGGTTGATTCTGTGTGTGCCCTGACCAGGGATTGAACCCACGACCTTGGTGTATCAGGACAATGCTCTAACCAGCTGAGCTATCTAGCCAGGGCAATTCTTTGTTCTCTTACTCTTCCAGATCCTTTAAAAGTATTCCTTCTAGAATTTAACACCATCGAGAAGTGCTTAATAATTCACAGGAAGAAAAGCATTTAATCTTCCAATGTGGGGGTCAATAAACTACAACCCTCCTGCCATCATTATTCTAGTTGGAAGTTGTGCTTTACATTTCATATGCATTATCATAGCATTTCAGTTTATTGTTTTCTTTAAATGAGTTACACGTTTGTATGGCATTCTTTGATGTTTATCATTCGCATGCGTTGTTTCTTCTGTTAAACTTGTTCTCTCGTGGCACTGAGGTTATTCATCTTTGTCTTCACATAATGCATACACGTTGAGTACCACATGTTTGTCAAATAAAATGTATGTAAATGTCGGCACTCTTAATTGTTTTCCAAGGTTTGTGGTGATTATTTACTGTCCAGAATGGACGTTGCCAGCTGCATCTCTTACCGAAACTTTGCAAGTTGCATGGGAGACTCGCGTTTGTTGAATAAGGTCGATGCTTACATTCAGGAGCATTTGTTACAAATTTCAGAAGAGGAAGAGTTTCTCAAACTTCCACGGCTAAAGGTAGGTGTAAAATCCACAGATGCGTAATACTTGTTTCCAGGCACAGAATCTTTGTCCGTGTTTTGAGCAAGTAACGGTTGTGAAAAAGACGGTACGTTGCAGTGATGCTGTTGTTTTTAGCTGTGGCACGGTTTTCTGCCAGCCAGCTTGTTTACTTTGTTTCTCCGCTACCGGCTCTTAATTCTAGTTCACAAGTTAGAGTAAGTGCGAAGGGGGCACCTTTATTCACGGTTTTGTTATGAGCCTGAGAACTGAGCTGAGCGGTGGAGGGCCAACACTGATGCGTGTGCCGCTGCTGTCTTCCAACTCTAGCTGGAGGTGATGCTCGAAGACAGCGTCTGCTTGCCCAGCAACGGCAAACTGTACACAAAGGTAATCAACTGGGTGCAGCGCAGCATCTGGGAGAACGGAGACACCCTGGAGGAGCTGATGGAAGAGGTCAGTTGTAGAGTAAATGGGATTCGGCAGTTCTTCGACATTGTTTTGCTATAACGTGAAGGATTCCCTTTCACCTTTACTTTATAACCATGACCCTAAAGCATTTAAATTTTGCTGTAGGTACCCCTAAGCTGAGAAACAGGGGGGGTGTCCAGGTGAGCTGAATGAACTGTTCAGTTTGGTCTTCTGCTTCTCTTTTTTAAATTTCTTTGCTTATTATGTGCTATTAACTTTCTTTAAAGTAGCATGTAATTTGCTTTAGAAGTGGGAGGTGGTACACTGAAATTTTCTGTAGATTCTTAATTTTTCTTCACAGGTTTTTGCTTTAAAGTTGACAAGTAGGTAAAAGCTTCTAATGGTTGTTCCTCCCCGTTGATTTATCTCCCCATAGGTTTATTAACAAAACTAGGATACCCAAGACTGAAGAAACAAGAAGAAACCTCGAGTGTATTGACACGTAAAGAAGCAGCAGGCCTGCCCCAGCTCTCCTAAGAAAAACCTGCTGTGGGCAGAGAACGATGATGATTTAATGGTGTTTACTCCTTTACAGGATTCCTATCTTTAAAGCTTTGTGTTTTTCAATGATGTTGTTCATACATAGAATCACCTCAACTTGGGCTTTTCACAAACACACAAGGAAACAATTAATGGAGAAATAGTGGGAACTGAATACAGGCAGATGGAGCAGTGGGGTGCCTTCGAGTCTCTCCCTGCACTTAAGCCTTTCGGGTTCGCTAATGGCTTACCACACCTGTTAGGCTTTTAGGAATTCTATTATCATATTATGTCCTGAACAGGGTAGCAGGCGGTCTTCAAGTCCTGCATAGTTTTTCCCATTGAAAATCAGATGCATTCACCTTGTATTTGCATCTGTTAAGGGAAGTATCTCTACAGCTTGTTTGAATTTTTGAATTTGTTTTTCATCTGTTTTTCTTGACATTGCCTACAGGATAGAAATATGTTTATGCAAGTTAGACCACTTATCCTTAGAGGTGTAAACTATATTCAGTATTTTATTGTAAATATGTGTATTTGGAAGACCTTATATACTGTACTAGTGCCTTTTTTCTTAATGCTATATAATGGAAGCTATGAAAAAAATGAAGATTTCTTTCATGCCATTCAAGCCAAAGACTTTGCAGCCGGGCCTCGAAGATTCTGTATTTTATTTTTGTTTTTTAAATTTTTACAACCATGACATGTATTTTCTTTACTCCGGAATCCTGCCAGAGTAAGATGTCAAGAAGCTCAAGCAGCACCCTGGAGGCTTCCTCGAGGCGGTTGTGTGATCTGCGGACCAGTGGTGTAGCCATGGAGACGGTAGCCACATGGGTGTTCTGTTGCTGTTTTGCAGGTTCAAACCTTGTACTACTCAGCTGATCACAAGCTGCTTGATGGGAACCTGCTAGATGGACAGGCTGAGGTGTTTGGCAGTGAGGATGACCACATTCAGTTTGTGCAGGTACACTGTGCACATCTGAGGTAACCTCAGGGCGGAATCTGAGCGGAGCACTGTGCAGCGCACCGAGGTGTTCCTTTAATAAAGGAAAGTGGAGGAACTCCATTGGTATGGCGTTTGGACAGAAACCTTTCTGGGAGAAAACAGGCATACCTGAGAGTTAACTACCACTTTTTTTGCCACATAAAAAGAAGTTAACCCCAATTTAGATTTTTTTCTCAATAACATTTACAAATAGTGAGAAAGATTTCAAATAAGATGAAGCAATGTAGAAATACATGTGTTATTTGGTTTAAAAAATAGTTGGCGAGGGACATGACTATTAAGTAGATGCAATTTTTAAAAAAGTGTCATAAACTGTTTTACTTTGTGAACAAATCACAGAGAAAATCGTACAAATTGTAAGTGTCACACAGTGAACCCACTAGTTTAAACACTGCCCAGCTGGAAGCTCGGAGAGACTCCCTCGTGCCCCTCCCCGGTCACTGCCCCACTCTGCCCCCAAAGGGGGGCCAGTATCCTGACTTCCGAAACCACAGGTTGGTTTTCCCGTGTTGAAAGCTTATACAAATGGTCATACAGTCGACATTTTGGGCGGGGCGGGGCTTTAGCTCAACATTGTATTTATGAGGGATAAAATATAAAGTAGGTCCTGACCCAGCTTAAGGGGTGTTTCCCTTTAATAACTAGAAGACAACAGATAGACTCACACGTAACCCGTATGGTGACGTTCTTAGGTGTTCTGTGTTAATAGTGACTGAATATCTTCATTCTCAGAAAAAGTTTTCGAGTCTGAAGTTAGCATTTTTCAAAAGTACTCTTTCAACAAGCCAAGACTGAATCCCCGAGAAGTGGCAGGCAGTGTGTTAGGTACGGAGACACAAAAATGCCTTTGACAGTTTGCGCTTGTAGGAAGGACCTCACGGGAGCTGTAAAATGGTACAGACATAAGAGGTGCCTACCGGAGGCGTAGAGGGGAGGGCAGAGTGGAGCGCAGAGGCGGGAGAGCGGGGCAGCCTCATCAGAAGAGTTTGCAGGGCAGACAGCACTGTCAGACAGCGGGGCAAGGACAGCGCCCTCGGGGTTGCAGGTCACACAACGGGAAAGGAGGTGAATGCCACCTGACTGGGGCTCATACTTACCCTGCAGGTAGTGGGAACTTGCAGAGAATTTCAGAAAAGGGAGCAGAGTGATAGAACAGATCTACTTCACAATCGTAGAGAAACGGGTTAAGTCGCGGTCTGTTTCTGTAGAGCAAGCATCTACGCATGAATCGTATTTTAGACAAATGGTTAACTATCAGGTGGCAACCTCTGGTTCGTGGCATTCCGGCTGATTTGTGCTGGGGTTTTTTTTTTGTTGTTTTTTTCTCTTTACAAAGGATTGCATTAAACCCTTCTATTTTTACAATCAGTTTCAGAAAGTAGATTAGCGCTCCCGAGACCAATTTGTAGACGATTACAAGCAGTGGTTCGGGTGAAATAATGAAAGGGCTTAATGTGAGGGCATCAAGGAAAAGGGTGGACCCTAGATATGCACAGTTGCAAGGACTGAGTCAATAGTTTGGTTTTTTTAACGTATTTATGTACTTGTAGAGAGAAGGGAAGGGAGTGAGAAAGGGAGAAAAACATGCGGAACGTGAGAGAAACATCAGTCGGTTGCCTCCGGCACTCCCCCAGCCAGGGACCTGGCCCACAACCTAGGCAGGTGCCCTGACCGGAAATCGAACTGGTGGCCTTTGGGTTCTCAGGCCATCGCTCCATCCACTGAGCTACACCGGCCAGCCCCGAGTCAGTAGCTCTTCGTGATGGTTTAGGAAAAGGAAGAACTTGAGAGTGAGCGGGATTTTGAGGTGTGACTCCTTAGGACGAGGTAGTGCCATGAACAGAGATGACAAAGTAAAAGGATGCGGGGACACACGAAGCCTCGGGAACAGGAAAGGACGCTGAGAAGAGGCCATGAGAAAGCTAGGAGGACAGTGAGAAACAAGTGGTTCTGTGAAGGCTGGTTAGCGCAGGAGGAGGAAGTGGGAAGGAGGGCCGGTTGTCAGGGGTGTCCTGTCCTTCCCTGGGAAGTCGTGTGAAAGGTTAGGGGTGTGACTCCTGCACTGGTTCCCGGAAACCGCTCAGTAGCACCCTCGAGTGGGTCTGGTTTCCATGAGTATTAAGGTTAAGAAACCCTTAGCTCACCAAGCTGAAAAAGGAACAGCCACTGGAGACCACCTCCTGGGGAGACGGGGGAAGAGAGCAGGGGCCACGGGAGGGCTGGGGGCTGCGAATCGGCGTGGGCACGTGTGAAGGGAAGGCGGAGGGAAGGATCATGTCTGGAAATGTTCGGAGGGAATATGGGAGCTCACCAGCATTTCTGTACCGGGCTTGTTGGTTGTGGAACACTGGCAGTCTTCGTTGTCAGTGTGCTTTTCTCTTTCACGTTGATTTTCTCTCTATTCGTTAGACCAGTTTTCTTACTGGGATAAAAACTCTTAATGTAAGCACTAGCCATTTGTGATGCTTTGGATCCCTCTTCCCACAGATTGGGGGCGGGTTTTGTGTATCTTGTAACTCTAGTAGCGGAGGACACAGTCTGTCGTAGTATGACGGGTGGGTTTATACGCAGAATGCCTAATCTTTTATTTCAGTTGTTATTGCCTCGGGCAAGGTGTATGTTCTCTGAGCTTCTGTATTTTGATCTATGGCATGGGTAGGTAGCATTGCCCTCACTGGATTAAAAGAGATAAAGTGAAAAAGTGTCTGATGACACCCAGGCACATAATAAATGTCTCAACGGAATGTAATAACCATTAACATGGTGCATTTTCTGCCTTTTCTCAAAGTAGCCTACATGTGCCATAACCACACTTGCTGAATGGCCAAGATCAAACTCGGCCATAAATAGTTTTTTCAGAGCTTCAAGTAGCTAGCTACCCTTTTCTCTACTGTTACGTGGATTTTTGCTTCTACTAGAAGTACAGATTTCCAGTACCTCCACCTGCCCATGTGTCTCTGGCCCTGGGGACCAGAGTAAGTGGACAGGCAGACTTGGCCAGGGACCGGGGTGAAGGCGGTGGTGCCTGTTCATTTGGTAGCTCCTCTCAGGGCAGGCAGCCCTCAGTCTCCCAGTTCCCTATGCTCACATCTTTTAGAAGTGGCGTGGGCTAAAGCCCTTGGAAGAAAACCATCAAAGGGAACTCACGCATGAGAATGCATTGTAAATCTCTGAAAGTGGTTTAAAATTTGCAGCTTTGTCACTTTCTTCCTCTTTTAGTGTTCTTGGGTATTCTACTTTTGTGAATGGTCGGCCCTTTAGTATTATTGTTTCATTTCTAATTGCTATTTTTTTTATTTCTGTGATTTAATATGGTTTTATTTGTTCGGAAAACCACTCTACATAAACCTATCAGGTAGTCCTAAAGAAATAGACTATAAAGGGTTTTTGTAATTACACTTTTTCCCTGTAAAGAACTTTCAGAGGGACTGGCTGCACGTTAACTCACGTCCACTCACTTTTTGCGGGCGTTGTGTGAAGGGCGCTGGTACACAGTGACATCCGACTTCTGTAGGTCTGAGTGTCATGGAGACAGTGGGTTAAATGCAGTCTCCATTAATTCATGTCATTTTAAATTTACAGTATCTTTTAAAATATTCTGTACTTAACATCAATGTGAGCATATGTGGATTATGGAGTGGAGGATTTCCTTTTTTCCCTCCATTAAAGAATTGATACTCAGCCTGCAATATATACTTTTAGTTGTTTAAATCGAGCTTGCCCTGGCCAGGCAGGTTTTGTGAGTGTGGCTGTTACGAAGTGCAGATGGCAGTAACCGTGTCTGTTGGAGGTGTCGGTCTGTGTTCCGCTCAGGCGCGCTGTGGGACGCACAGACGCAGGGTACTGAGGGTTTTTCTCAGTGTTGTGGAGTAGTGCAGGAACAAAGGTGCACCTGCTGTGGTCTCTGGCTAGGTGTCTGTAGCTGCCTTTTGATCTTGCAGAAAAAGCCACCGCGTGAGAATGGCCATAAGCCGATAAGTAGCAGTTCCACTGGCTGTGTCTCTTCTCCGAGTGCCATGGTGCAAAGCCCTAAGCATGAGTGGAAAATCGTTGCTTCAGAGAAGACTTCAAGTAAGTGCATTTCACTTGTCAGACTGTCTATTTTTTAAGGAGTGTTAGTGGAGCTATGTTTTAATATTTTCAAACTGACTCCTTGAGGAAAAATCTCCAGACGCAGCTAAGTTTGGAGTACAGTAGCAGACCGTTCCTGTCTGGAATCGGGAGTTCCTTTCAGGGCTGCAAAGCAACCAAAAGGAATTAGTGATTGCATCTGACAGCAGGTCTGTGCTTTCGCAGATAACACCTACTTGTGCCTGGCTGTGCTGGATGGTACGTTCTGTGTCATCTTCCTTCACGGGCGGAACAGCCCCCAGAGCTCACCAACGAGTACTCCAAAACTAACAAAAAGCTTAAGCTTTGAGATACGGCCAGGTGAGCTGGTGGAAAAGCCCATGTCACCAATGCATTACGCACGGTCTGGTCTGGGGACGGCAGAGCTGAACGGCAAGCTCATAGCTGCAGGTAAGAACAAGGGTGAGTGGTTTCTAACTGGAAACCTTCCAGCAGCCAAGCCTCCAAGGGGACATATTATACTTGCTTGTGACAGGCAAACTTGGAAGAGAGGAGGGTTCAGTACACCTTCTTTCTTGGCATTCCAGTTTAGCACACTGTAAGACAGTAGGGAAATAACAACTACATCCTGTTGTTTGCCTAACCTTTGATGCAGTGTCTGATTCTTAAACTACTTTAGTCATGCTGATAACGTTACCATTCGGCTATTTGTAAGTCTCAAGAGATGTGACCTACTGGGGCCTTACAAGTTTGTGGCTACTTCAGCCATTCTGGACCAGAAACCCTTGCCCAGTTTAAAGTTTTAAGCATAAATCTTTGTGGTTCTTCCGCCAGGTGGCTATAACAGAGAGGAATGCCTTCGAACAGTTGAGTGCTATGACCCACGTACAGATCACTGGTCCTTCCTCGCCCCCATGAGAACACCGAGAGCCCGATTTCAGATGGCTGTGCTGATGGTGAGTGCATTCGGTTTCAGGAAGACGCAGCCCACACTTAGCTTCTTCTAACAACTGGAGGGTGGCAGAAATGCTCATCTCTTACTTCTCGTACAGGGCCAACTCTACGTGGTTGGTGGGTCGAATGGCCACTCGGATGACCTGAGCTGCGGAGAGATGTATGATCCATTCGTGGACGACTGGATTCCTGTTCCCGAGTTGAGGACTAACCGCTGTAATGCCGGTAATGCCGCTCTCCTCCTGAGCTAATCGGCATTTAGACAGGATGATTCGGTTCCCAGTGTGTGACTTTATTTTCCATTCACATAGGGGTGTGCGCCCTGAATGGAAAATTGTACATCCTCGGTGGCTCTGATCCATATGGTCAGAAAGGACTGAAAAACTGTGATGTTTTTGATCCTGTAACAAAGTCATGGACAAGCTGCGCTCCTCTGAACATTCGTGAGTTGATTTTTTTTCTTTAAAAAAGCTTTTCTTTCCTTTCCCCCCCGACCCCCCAAAAAAGACCTCCGAATTAACAGTGCGTGCAGTATGTACTACAGCTTTGGGAGACGGAGTGGTAATTCTGGTTTGACTTGATTTCATAGGTCGACATCAGTCTGCAGTCTGTGAGCTTGGCGGTTATTTGTACATAATCGGAGGTGCGGAGTCCTGGAATTGCCTGAGCGCTGTGGAACGATACTGTCCTGTGAATAACACCTGGACTTTAATTGCACCCATGAACGTGGCTAGGAGAGGAGCTGGGGTAGCTGTTCTGGACGGTGAGTATTGGGATTCGGAGACGTGAGGAGTCGGTGGCAGGAGTTTGTTCTAAGATCCCAAGAGAATGTCAGTGATAACTGTAAGCTTATTTACATAATTAAGCATTTGGAAGCAGCCATCTTTGGTGTTGCAGTGGAGTGTGGTGGTGTATCTTTTGGTGGTTTTTCTTAATCAGAAACTCAGTATATATATAAATATATAAATATATAAATATATTCATTAATCTTATTAGTTCACTGAATTAAGTTGTAGGTCATTTTCTTCCACAAATTATGCTCTTTAATGCATCATTTTGGAGCTTGAATCTATTTCCTTAGAGCAGGAATTTTAAATTATTTCATTTGCCAAACAAAATAAGTGAAATCATCTAGATCTGGTCGTTATTCCAATTGTCTGCTCTCTATCTGATTAGAGGTAAAACTTTTCAGACTACTTTTCAAGGCATTAAACTTAGTTTCGTAGAGACACACCTTTCTTTTCATGTTGTTTATTGGTTTACATACAATTGCTGTAGTGAATTTAGCTAGCATTATCTTTGGAACAAAAGCTGAGTCTTAATAAGCTTGTGGCTCAGCTGGGGAAAGCATGGGGGTGTGCACACACCAGCAAGCAGCCTGCTGGCCTGCAGCCTCCAGCCCACTGTGCGCCCGGGCAGTTCTTGTCCTTGAGGGACATTTCTTTGTAACGTTGATGAGATAGATGCCCTCGGAACTCAACTCTTGTTCATGTCAATTAGCCTACGATAGAACTGTTTTTTTCATATGTTTCACTTAAAGTCGTAGAACCTATCAGCAACATTTAAGTGAGGACTTAATAAGTAACAGTATTTAATGTTAAAATTTTATGTTTGAAAAGAATTTAAGCTGTTCTGTATGTATATTTAAAAGTAGTTACAACGTTCAACTTTGTTTCCAAGAAGAAATTTCTTTACCAAAGTCATTTTATATAGTTGGAAAACTCTGGAAAACATTCAGTTATCTGAAATCTTTTGCATCTTAGTTGTTACGCACTTGACTAATACAAACCCTCCAGTGCGCAAAGCCGTTGTGGTCGCCATTCACTGTGACTTTGGCAAGTCGTCTCACATCTTTGTGCCTTGTTTCAGCTGTGAAATGGCAGTAATACAACTACCACACAGAATTGTTGTGAGAACTGCACTTCAGTTAGGTGGTGCCAACCCCCCTCCCAAATTGCCCAGAGTTCCATGTGCGAGTGGGTTTTTGCTGGTTTTATCCCACATATATCTCCAGCCTCTAGGATGTGCTTGCCACACTAGTAGGCATTTCATAAATACTTCTGACAGAATGAAGAGGCATTCCTAAGAACCACTGATTTTAGCAAAAGAGAGGTTTAGGGGTTTGGTTTTTCCTCTATCTAGATTTATTTGTCTCATTTCTCTTTTAGGAAAACTGTTTGTGGGTGGCGGCTTTGATGGTTCGCACGCCATCAGCTGTGTGGAGATGTATGATCCAACTAGGAATGAGTGGAAGATGATGGGAAACATGACGTCACCAAGGAGCAATGCTGGGATTGCAGCTGTAGGGAACACCATTTATGCAGTGGGAGGATTTGATGGCAATGAGTTTCTGAATACCGTAGAAGTTTATAACCTTGAGTCCAATGAGTGGAGCCCCTATACAAAGATCTTCCAGTTTTAACAAATTTAAGGTTTTTTCAAACTAACAGGCTTAGTGATGTAATTGTGTGTAGTAGAGGTACATTTGTGAATAAGGAGGGCGGGTGGGTGTAGAGGTTGCGGACAGCAACACAAAGCTTTGCATATTGCATACTATTAAACATGCTGTACATACTTTGTGTTATTAGGGAAGGAATGCAAAGATGAAGACCTGTTTTTGTGTATTTTTAGGGCTACTTTGGTTACTTTACTTTTGGGGAGTCGATATTGTAAAAGAATAAACCGAGAATTGATTGGGCGCACCATCTCGAGAAGTCCCCTCTCCTCCACCTCTGTTTGGGCAGTTTGCACAGTAAATGACTCTTTCCTCACATGTGTATTAGGCGAGAGGGGAAGGGCGTTGAGATACAGGTGGCTGGGTTTTTTAAGAACCCTTTTTCAATAACTGGAAACCCTCTATAACAAAAAAGACTTATTTAACTAGATGGCAATGACTATTTTTGTTTTTATTAAAAGAAAGCTGACATGCCTACCAAGATTTAATCTTTTATGATTGCCTTTTATAACTTTTTATATCCTTAGCAGAGTGATTTACCTGTTGAAGATGTGGTGGATTCGTATTACGGAAGCAGAGGGGCAGTCTTAATGGATGCGGAGTCAAGTGTTTTTTTCACACCCCTAAAATACAGATGTCTAAGCATTTGCTTCAGCTGCTTTTTTTTTTTTTTTGAGAATGAAGTACCAATGTTTATTTGAATGGAACTCCTGAACAGTAACATAGCTTCAACTTTTATTTGAAACACCGATTTTAAATATGTTTTGAGGGTATGTTATATATAGAAGATACTTAATATTCAACAGTAAAGAACAGTGAAGTATTTACTCTTCTAAACAATTCCTGTTTTTAATCATTAGCAAAACAGTCCCAAATGGCAGCCGTCAGTTGGGAAGACAATTAAACTGTATTGAATTTATGAGTGCAGCCATTACCAGACTATGTTTTTGTTCAGAGTTTCTATTCATATGGATAAACATTGCTTGGGGTGATTTGGTATCAAATGCGTGGTGCTACACAGAAAACTTGCGGGGCCAAAATTAGCACGTCCTAATGCCGGCTGCCGATGCAAGTGTATTAAAGATACTTTGCAGGAAACCCTTGCACCGTGGGATTAATATCCCTGTGATTTTTGTGTGCCCATTCATTACTGAATGTTTTGGGGAAACATTTTTTCCATTAGCGATGAGTGGGGAAAAATACTCACCTGACATCTTACATCTGAAAGAAAGACTGATACAAGGTTAACAGTTTCTTCCCTCAGAGAAGACAAAGCAGCACGCAAGAATCCATTGAGCTAGCTGAGACAAGACGACTGGTCGGTGGCTAACTAACTTGGTTAAGAAGAAAATGAGGTACTTTCTCCAAATGTTTCTCTGGTACTTTCACACCTTATTTGTATCATCCATTCCACAAACACCACCAAGAAAGGAAATCCATTCGCCTAGTTAGTGGCTGGTTCCTGACTATATCTGTTGTGGTTGTTTTGGACTAAAACTAGGTTGGTAAATTTGAGCCTAGCATGATCTCAGTTTTAAATGGCTCTGTTTATGTTCTGTTTTGCACAGGAAATTAATTTTTAGTTGGGAATGCAGCAGTAAAATCCTTGAAATTACTTCTCAGTTCCTAAGTAACACTTAAATGCAAATATGTGAGATTACTTTGGCTCAGAGTTTTCCTGTTCTACCATTGATGCCAAACAGGTATTTTGGTGGCTAAAATATATTTTTAAAGCATGTTTTGAATATAAGCAACTTCCATAAGGGGGAAAAAAAACAGTCCTCAGTGATGAATTGTTATTGTTTATCCACATCTAAAAGGTACATTTTTTCATGAGGTAAGGAAACAACGTGGCATAGCCTCAGCATAATTAATTTTTTTTTTACCAGCATGGGTTTTGGAGTAATTTAGAAATAATATCGATAATAACCACACTTGAGGTTAGTTGTCATAATGCATAAAACATACTAGATCCCTAAAACAGGAGCACAACTATAAAATACCTGGTAGAATTAACAAATAATCGATTATGCCTCAGGCATGAATTTGTTTATTTTTATTTATTTTTTTACTTTCAAGACAGGGCTTTGATTCTTGGCTCATAGTGTGTCACGCATGCTTTACTGTTACTCAGTGTGCTTTAGCATTTCTTATGTGATCACATTTTGGCGGGGAACTTCCTGGATTTAGGAATGTGATACAGTGCTAGCAACCTTGCTTGATACTTGTAATCTCTCTGGACTACAGGGTTCTTGTTTTAAAATTCATGTAGGAAAAGGAGAAAGAGTTGTATTACAATATTTTTGCAACTCCCAAATTGCCTTTAGAAAGGTCACAGAAAACTCAGTCTCTATAGTATTAGGCATTTATTTGTATTCTGCTTGGTTCCAAAAAAAAAAGGATTTGAAGAGTCTTTCACTGACTGAGACAAGATAAATTAACAGGGTGTAAAAGAGAAAGAAAAGCAAGGAAATGCCAATATGTGACTCTTAAATGATAAAGCCCAAACCACAAATTTTGTTCTGTAGAGTAAGTTAAATCATCCAATGAGGACGGATAACCTAATGTTTGTTACAACACGGATGGATCTTGAGTAAGCAAGATAAATCAGAGAAAGACAAACGTTGTGTAATAGCATTTACATGTGAAATCTAAAGGTAGCCCTGTGAAAACAAGTTCAGTGGTGGTAGTTAAGGGGACTGGGGAGGGGCAGGGTGAGAGGGCTGTGTAAGCAAGCATACAAACGTAGCAGCAAGGAGTAAATAAGCCAGAAAGATCTAACGCACAGTAAAATGAATACAGGCAATATTGTATTATAATCATGTAATATGGCAAACATCACCACACAGCAGTCATTACAACATATAAATGCATCAAAGTAACAAGCTGTACCTTAAACTTATACAACGTTTCATGTCAAATTTACTCAGTTTTTTAAAAAAAAGAAAAGTTGAATCATCTGCAGGTTAAAAGATCACCACAAAGCACCCATTTCCTTCATAATAAAAACAAGTTTCTCAAGAGACTTAAAATGATCTATTGAGCAACAAGCAGAATTTATAAAGAGGCGTAACTCATGTGCCTGCCGTGGATTCTTCAAACTAGAGCACACTGGCCAGCAAAGTATTCAGGCTTCGCTATTAGCTTCATCACTTACTGGAGGTTGACTAAGAGAAGCAAAAGCTCAGTCACCAAAGATACCTCATGGAAACAAGACGCAGCTAAAAAGGGCATATGTTTGAATAGGCGCTGAGGGAGCAATTACATTCACCTAGCAAAGGGAGTAATACAATTTTAGACCAGGAAAAAGCACACGGCATACCAAACTTGAATGAGAGAATGAAGCAGAAAAGGCAGTGGATCGGGAAGCAGTTTCAGAGCAGTTGCGTTAAAAACTGGAAGGCATCTACCAAACAGGACCAGCTGTCCACTAAGGCTACTTGCAAGTCATGGTAAGGCCAACCTTCTACATTAAACTAGTGTTATCTAAACCAGAACTGTTTAAAGGTACAGACTTGAAACATTTGATAAAGGATTTGAATTCAAAACTCAATAAAATAATCAAGCTTTTTAAAGGGCAAAAGATTTGAATTGACACTTCATCAAAGAAAGTAAATGGGTTCCAAGACAGTCACTCATAAATGAAGAAAATGAAAAACGCAAAATGTCATATACACCTATTAAAACTGAATACACCAAATTCTGGTTAGAATGCACAGTAACTGGAACTCTCAAATTATAGGAAATTAGAAAATAGTAAGGTCACTTTGGAAAACAGTTTGACCGTTTCTTAGAAAAATACCCTATAACCGTATCCCATTCCTAGGTGATTAATCAAAGTGCAATAAAATCATGTTCATGCAGAAACCTGTATAACCTGTATGTGAATGTATCAGCTTTATTCATAATTGCTAAAAGCAAATAAGTCTTTCAACTAGTGAATGAATAAATTACATCCATATAACAGAATACTCAAGAATAAAAACTGAAGTACTGATAAGATCATGGATGGATCTCAGAAGCATGCTAAATGAAAAGCCAGCCTCAAAAGACTCCATTGATACAGCATTACAGAAAGTTAAGTTGGAAAAGGCTAGTGTAAAATGATGCTAGGAACTTCGACGGAATAATCCTCATGGATAACTCTTGTGAAATCATCAGCTCCTCACTAAGGCAAAGGCAAGGACATCATGTAGACAGACAGCCCTTCCCCTGGTGTGACTCCCCATCAGTCTGTCCTGCTGGTTCATGACATGCTTATGATGGCTTCTATTCAAAATATAATAGCCATACATACTGAAGAATGGAGATTTTAAAATCTGAAGCTGCTCTTAAGGATTTGATAATTCTTGCATCAAAACAAATGTGTGAAAGTAATCTGCAGATTCAATGCAATACCTATCAAAATACCAGTGGCATTCTTATCAGTACTAGAACAAATAATCCTGAAGTTCCTATGGATTCTCAAAAGACCACGAATAGCCAAAATAATCTTGAGAAAGAACAAAGCTGGATGCACCATACTCCCTAATTTTAGGCTATACTACAAAGCTACAGTAATCAAAGCAGTATGGTACTGGGACAAAAATAGACACATCAGTGGGACAGAATGGAGATCCCAGAAACACCCTTGTTTATATGGCCAATCTATGACAAAGGAAGCAGGAATTTACAATGAGGAAATGACAGCCTCTTCAAAAAGTGTTGCTGGGGGAAACTGGACAGATCATGGAGAAAAAGAAATTGGACCACTTTCTTACACCATATACAAAAATAAACTAAAAATGAATTAAAAACAAAGTGAGACCCAAAACCATAAAGCTCCGAGAACACAGGTAACAAACTGACATCAGCCTCAGTAACATTATTATGGAGAGGTTCCCTCAAGCAAGGGAAACAAAAGAAGCAAATGGAACATTACTCAGAAATAAAAAAGAATGAAATCTTGTCATTTGCAACTGTAACAACATGGATGGATTGCAACTGTAACAACATGGATGGACCTAGAAGGTATTGCCAAGTAAAATAAGTTAGAGAAAAATACTGTAAGGTTTCACTTATATGTGGAATCTAAAACAAAACCAGTCTCCTAGAAACACACTGATGGTTGCCGGGGGGTGGAGGGGGGAGGGTAGAGGGGGTGACTGAAAAGGGTGAAGGAATACGGTCAATATTGTCATAAGTGTGCATGGTGACAAATGATTACTAGACTTAATGTAATAAAAATTAAAGTTTAAAATTAGAAAAGAAGGCAACAAGAAAGGGAGAGAAAAAGTAGACTAAAGTTCGAAGAAAACACCTCCACATCAATACAATTTCAGAAATGTTGACATAATTGACAAATTAATGCACAACGTAAAAGGCATACAAAGAAAATTAAAATTCTCATAAATATGGGTGAAATATAAAGAATCTAGCAGCTAACAGGAGTGAAATGTTCTGAAATTCATAATATACATAAAAAAGATAGGAAGGAAAAGCAGAGCCAAAACCCAACAGTAGTAACCAGAAGCAGTTTGGGGATAAAGACCTGAGTAAAGTTCTTTTGGTCGGAAAGGGATATTTTGGCTCCTCAGAGAAAAGTAAAGAGGCAGAGAGCAGACAAGCCCCTTCGCCCTGGTTCCAAGAACACAGCACTGAGCCCAGGTGGAGGTGTGGCTCTGCGCAAACAGCCCAGCGGGGCCTGCAGACTGCTAGTGAGCATCCCGAGTAGGTTGGTACTGGCGAGGCTCACTCTTACAGTCATGCCTTGTACGCAGCTCAGAAATACAATTTGGAAGTAAAATCTTACTAAGCATAATGTATTGCTTTTTAAAAAGTAAATTAACATTTATTATAGAACACCAAATTAGATTTAGCCTAATGCATTAACAAAACCATAATATACTCTATTAAACAAGGACTTCCAACTTGCCCTATACCTAAATAAGAAATGAGTCAATCAGACACTTGGTTTAGTTAGGAGCAAGCATCAGTCACTGCCACCTAATCCCATAAATCCTGCTGTTTGATATGTGAGGGGAAACTCAGCACAGGGGTCCCTCCCTGAGACACGCACAGAAAAGGGCCAACCTTAGGGAAGAACTTACTGCAAGCTGGAGCTGAAGTAAAAATTCTATTTCCGGTATCTTGGGGCAGTGGAAGGGATGTGTACTATATTCGCCAGGTCTACATGGATGACACTTTGATCACACAAGAGCCCAGGGTTAAGACAGCGTGTGTGGAATGGCCATGTCCTAATTGTTTCTAGGAGTTTGAAAGTGCTGCTGGTCACGCAGGCATAGTCAGGGTTGAAAGACGCTGCTGTGTGTTCCTTGGATGCTACAGTGGCTCCTGCCCCCAGACGACCAACAAGGTGGCTGTCCTTGCCTTAAACACACTGGCTCAGTGACAGGAGTAGAGGTAGGGAGGTACTGTCAACCTCAGAAGAGCTGACTCCACGGTCTATCCCACAATGGATGCATTAGGCATTTCAGAGAACCTCAATGAGACTGTCGGCAATGAGCAATCACCTCTTTATACAAATGAGACAGTTCTTACAAGTCCCTTGGGCTTGGCTTCAAAGGTTGAAAGCTGCTCTGTCGTTCTTGCGGCAGTCAGACTCCGGTCCTGTCGCTGAGCATGTCTTCACACCACCCCCTGCTTCTGGCCTCCGGGTACACAGAGGCGTGGCACTGTTGCATGGCGCACTCCATCTCCTTCAGCTGGCGGCACCCGATGGTCAGCCTTTCCCTAGGGAAGAAATGTCCGTCACTGCGCGAACTGGCCAGGTAAGTGAAAACATCTCAGCACAACGGGACGACACTGGGGTTTGAGACACATTCTTTGATATTTGAGAGAGAAAAATACCGAGGGTTACGGTTTCTTAGCACAGACAAGACCCAGGAGGAGAAGAGGCACTTAGACTAGTTCTCAGTCAACACGAAGATCTTGATGCAATTCGAATTCAGGAATAAGGGTTCTCATGGCAGACCTGCCAACAAGCAAAACTGGAGGCTTAAAAACAGTCCTCTGTGTGGCCTCGGAAGGACCTCCCCCAGGAGTTGGGCTAGTGTGAACGCATTTTGCTCCAAGCGGTAAGCAAGGCCTGGGGAGGGGGTGTAGATCACATTTTTGGTCGTCTTCAGCTTGGGAGTTAAAAGGTAGACTGGAGGATATAAGAGAATGCGCTTCCTGCTGGCAGCAGATACCAGAGAGGGAACAGGACGTTGACAGAGCATCAACTATTAAAATGAATTGCTGAAATACGTCATTTAACAGTTAACAAATGAATATTAGTCACTCTGACCGGAGGTGGGAGCAGAGAGTAATGCCCAACACATGCCATGCCCACGCATGATTTCACCTGAGATGAAGCCTGCCTGGGCTCTCAAGTGTCTACAGAGTCCAGATCCCACTGGAACCTATTTAAATATATTAGGAAGCCATCTGTATAAGTTCATGAAGAATACCCAGCACCTAGTACAGCGTCTGGCACATTAGGTGCTCAAGAAATGACAGTTACTTTTATTACGTAAATGAGTTACTACTTCTTGGCTTCTAAGGTCGCTCCAAGCCATCTCCATGGTTTTGGGGAAGATCACTAGCTACCGCTCCCTGCTGCCCCCCCCCCCCGCCCCCACGGGTGCCTCGATGTGGGGTATGAAGGAAAACAAAGGCAGTCCATCAGTACTCAGGGGACAAACAGGCTGGGAAACCGTGGTGGCAGCAGAAGTAAACACTGCATTTTGAGCGGCCTCAAGTCCTGACCATGTGTGGTGTCTGTGAAGCTGATTAAAACCTGACTTTAGGCTTTGTGTTACTCTAGTCCTACTTTCTATATTTGGATTGCTTAAAACTTAGTGTTACATTCCTGCCAATTCTTCACAACTACTCAGAAAATGACTTCCGGAGGACCCCCAGAGACCCAAAATGAGGGAGATGTTTTCTTCAAACTTAAAATGCAACACGTCCCTATTGCTATTCTTGATTATTCCACACATGAAAACTACTCCGTTGGAAACGAGACTTTGAACCGATTTGTGTCCTCTTCTTTTTCTTCCTGCTTTCTCTTCTTACAGTTATGAGTGCTTCTCTTCCCATCCCAGTGGCATTTGGTCTTTTTATTTGTAAGTCGCCTATAGATTCTGTTCCCTGCAGCAAGCTGTCATTGCTGACGAGGGGAAGTACCGGGTGTTTTTCATCTTGTATATTTGGTCTATCCTGGATTACAATGGCAGGAATTCTTGAGTTCCTTTTGCCTGTGGCTTGCTTATGTGTGCAAAGACAGAACAGTAAACGTGAGGTCACCTAAGCACCTTTGCCTGCCATTCTACAGTGAGTCATCTCACCAGGCAGCCCACTCGTTACATGTTTTGATGTCTCTTAATTACTCAAAAGTTCCTCCTTTATGTTGGGCCTAAAAACCCCAGTGATCTGACCTGAATCTTAAAACAAAAAATCATTATTCCTTTTTCCTCCAACAGAACAAATATTGTCTCTTATAGTGATCCTATTTTTTCCAAACTAAACAGTCCCAACTACAAACCCTTTATGGAGCAGAGGCCAAGACTGGAGGTGGCTTCCAGTTCTGTGATTCTATGTCGCGCATGAGCGCTCTGCCAAACTGCCACTGTTTCTCCAGTTGTCCTAATGTGGGCGTTGACCTGGCCTGACCAAATCATGAACAGGTCAAAGTGGAAAAAATTTTTAAGTCAATGAAAAACAAAAACAAAAACGATCATTTGATTAATTTCCATGACTAATTTTGTCCAAATGGAATGGTATTGGTGAATTTAAAGTGGCCTAATTCCAATTTCTGGTGCAATTTTTCCAAAGTTCTTTCTAGGTACAATGAGGAAAAGTCTAAAATGGGTATTTGTTTTACAACTCTCTGCACTTTGGCATATATTTGAAATGTGTACCTCAAATCATCAAATGAAAGGAAAGCTGAATACAATGTAATCCTAATATAAAAACAGTATGTAACAGCTAACATCATACTCAATGCTGAAAGACTGAAAGCTTTCCCCTGAAAATCAGGAACCAGACAAGGACCCCCAAGTTTATCATTTCTACTCAACATAGTACTGGAAGTTCTATACAGAGTAATTAACCCCCCTACACAAAAATAATAGGCATATAGAATGTACACAAAGAAGTAAAACTGTAGATCCTAAAGAATCCACAAAATAACTTAGCGCTAATAAGCCATTTCCGCAACACTGCAAAATCTCAACACAAAAGATCAGTTGCATTTCTATACTGTAGCAATTCACTTGAAAAGGAAGTAACAATGGCAGGAAACATTCCATGTACAATAACACGAAAAAGATCAAACTACTGAGGGATATTTAAACAAAGAGGCACAGACCTGTACACGAAGACTTCAGTCCACTGCCAAAAGAAATCACAAACCTAAGTTAGTGGTGTCCCGTGTTCCCAACTGGAAGACTTAATGTGCTGGTAACAGACCCAGGGCAGTCGACATACTTAACGCAATCCCTGTCAAAATCCCAACAGTTTTTTGCAGGAATGGAAAGGCTGATACTAAAATTTACATAGATTTTAGAAGACCTCCCCCCGCCCCCTGACAAAAGCCAAATCTTGAAAAAGAGAAATAATGCTAGAGGACTCACACTTCCCAATATTGAAAACTTATCCTAAACACCTTCAACCAAAACAGAGTGGTACTGGCATGAAGACAGACTCACAGACCAGTGGAACTGAACTGAACAGGAATAAAACCTCACACACGGTCAGCTGACTTCCGAGAAGGGTGTCAGTGTGGAAAGAGCGGCTCCTTCAACAAATGGTGCTGGGGCAACTCGACATCCACTAGCAAAT
>PVKM010016057.1:0-27231 GCA_004027735.1 Carollia perspicillata | reverse complement strand
GATAGGAAATAGCATTGGTCTGGCAGGACCTGATAAGGAGAGTCTGAACAACCCTGATTTATCAAATGCTGTCTCACATGGAAGGTTGGTAAAATATCAAAGAAGAGAACCATTCCCAGTTCTTTCCTGCAATTATGTCATTTAGGTATTTGTGAGTTTTATATTGTACTGACAAAGAAGACTGTATTCTGGCATTTTTAAAAATTATTTTAATATTTTGTTTAAAAATACTATTTCATTAACATTTTGTTTTTAAAAATACAGAATTAAAAAATTTGAAAGGTATTTTAGAAACAAGGTTGTGTAACGCTTCATGACTATTTGGGCATTTTCATTGTTTTGACATGCTCTGGGATCCCAGGAAATATGAGGTCCCTGGTTTGTACTTAGTAACTCATTCTGGTAAGTAAATTGCTATTTTTTCTGTCAACACCTGTGATCAGCTTACCAAGTTGCATATTTTAATTCTGATATATTTATAAAGGTAAAAGTTATAACCATCTGGATTTTCTCTTTTTCACATTAAGCAAGAATATTGTTTTTGTTGTACAAATTGATAAAACTATTTCACCTTCAGTAAAGTTTTGTCTTCTGGGACAAAATGTATAAGAAATTTGAAACAATAGCCCAGGTATTAGATATAATGAAAGACAAATACCTATTCAACAAAACAAACAAGATAACCAGAGATACCGAAATGAACAAACTGACAGTGAGCAGCTGGAAGGGGGCAGGGTGATAACAGGGAAAAGAAGGGAAAGCATTGCCAAGGAACAAGTACACAGGACCCATGGACAAAGCCAAAGTGGGGAAGTATTCAGGGTGGGAGTTGGGGGTGGGTGGTGTAGGGAAAGTGGTGGTGGGAAAATGGAGACAGCTGTACTCCAACAACTATAAAAAGAAAAAAGAGAAAAAAAGAAATCATGTCAAATGTAAAAGGAGTTATTAAAACTATGTTGTTGTTTTTAGGTTTGGACTACAATTACATAAATTTAGTCTCTAGATTACATCTAACATATCTGCAAGACCCTAGATTGTAACAATTTTCTTCAAATAGAACTTACGTTATAGTTAGACTTGTTTTGTTTCTGTTTGTTTTGAAAAAATTCAGTCTTATTTCAAAAAGTACAAGTAGAGAATTATTATAAAGATTTAAGTAACATAATGAGATAGCACTCTCATAGAAATGCAAGAACAGATCCAGAATTCACAGGGAATTGAATTGCAGGTTCGTTTTGGTTGGAAGATATTTTAGTTTGAGCTGCCAAAACAGAGTACAGCAGACTGAGAGACTTAAAACAAAGGATATGTATTTCTCATGGTTCTAGGTTTTTGAAGTCCAAGATCAAGGAGTCAGCAGATAAAATCCATTGTCATGACCCTCTTCCTGTTTTGCAAATAGCCAGCCACCTTCTCTCTGTGTTCTCCCAAGACAGGGTGAGAACAAGCTCTGATTTCATTTTCTTCATATTGGGACACTAATACCATCATGGGGGTCTGACCCTGACAACCACATCTAAATCTAATTTCCCCCAAAGGTCCTGCCTCCAAATAGCATCACACTAGAAGTTAGGATTTCAACATAGAAATTTGAGGGGATAGAAATATTCAGTCCGTAACACAAGGCCTCTCTAGAGACATCAGGTACCGGGCCTCAAGAGTGCTGACTACAGAACTTAGCTGTTACTACGGCAAAACAGCATTTCATATCAGTCTCTTTTTAACCCCTAATCGAATGCCTACTACTCAGTAGATAATCAATGCATTGTTTTTTGTCTGGTTTTCAGAGATTCTACTCAAAAATGCTTCAGATGATCATCTGTCAGTGCTATTTAAAGCAGATATTCAGCTACTTTTATTCTTTATTACTATTACATCTTATGTCTCTTAAAAATTTTTAAATCCGTACTACAAAAATCTTATTTGTGTCATAAGAATTTTTAAAAAGTAAATGTAATATTTGAAAATAGCATATATATTACTTTTAAGATGCCATGGAGAAAGGGGGAGGAATTGTAGGAAGCGTTTACTGCACCTGTATTTTTTTTTTTTTTTAATCAGAAGCAGAATTCAATCAATCACATCGGGAGCATTAAGCGCCTATTCTGGACACTTTCCCAAGAGATCCAAGATGGCAGAGAAGTAGAAGCTACACTAACCTCCTCCCAGGACCAATCTAGAATTACAACTAAATTGTAGAGAAATCATCCTGAATAACCGACTGAACACTAGCTGGGGAGAAACCTTATAACGAAGGACAGACAGAAGAAACCACTTTGCCACAATGAAACTAGTAGGGAGTGCAGAGGAGGTGCAAGAGCACTGGCTGGGCTCCCATGGGTGGCAGCTGATGTGCTGGAGGGATATTTCAGTGGCCAGGGGGTTCTCCCTGAGAAGTGTGGAGTCTTAAACCCCAAGCTGGGCTCCCCAGCTTATGGTACCAGAGCCAAAAATTAACCCAGATAACATCCATCCAAGAAAAGCAGCAGCATTTCTGTCTGCCAGGGAGAGATTGCTGGAGACACAGAGAGCCTCTTAAAGGGCCAACACACAAAATTTCATTTACAGCCACTTACCCTGGGTTCTGGCAGAGGGAGGGCAGACTGGACTAGAGACACTTGAGGAGAGTCTGGGGCTGGTGTCTCTGGGGAGAGAACTGAAGGAACAGATGCCAGGATCCCTGTGCTGAGTCATTCCAAATACTGTGGAAGCCATCTTTCTGAGGCACAGCACACCCCTCCAAGTAGCATCAGCCCAAGGGGAAGCAATAGCCCACCCACGGGAATTACTCTGCCTCACATGGTGATGCTTAATTGGCTGCTGATTACAGTTTAAGACTATAACACTGATTAGTTTAATAAATAAGGCAGAAAATACAAAGAAGCAGCCAAAATGGGAAGACAAAGACACAGACTCCAAATAAAAGAACAAGATAATTCTCCAGAAGAAGAACTAGATGAAAGAGAAGCAAACAACTAATCAGATAGTGAGTTTAGAGTAATGATTATAAGAATACTCAAAAGCATTAAAAAAAGAGAAAGAAACTGTAAAAGAGGGTCAGTCGGAAATAAAGAATGTAATATCTAAAATAAATAATACACTGGAAGGAATAAACAGTCTGCTAGAAGAATCAGAGGATTGAATCAGTGATTTGGAAGACAAAGTAGAAAAACACACCCATGCAGAGCAGTAAAAAAGAAAAAAAATTTAAATGAGGATAGCTTAAGAAATATTTTAGACAATATGAAGTGCAATAGCATCCACATAATGGGTATACCAGGAGGAGAAGAGAGCAAGCAAGGCCTTGAAAACCTATTTGAAGAAATAATGATCAAAAACTTCCATAATCAGGTGAAGGAAAAAGACACACAAAACAGGAAGCTCAGAGAATCCCAAAGAAGTTGGACCCAAAAAGGCCTACACCAAAACAGATCATAATTAAAATGACAAGGCTTAAAGACAAGGAGAGAATCCTAAAAGCCACAAGAGAAAAGCAGGTATATATCTACAAGGAAGCACCAATTAGACTGGCATTCGGTTACCCAACAGAAACATTTCAGGCCAGAAGGGAATGGCATGAAATATTCGATGTGATGAAAACCCAGGGCCTACAGCCAATGCTACTATACACAGCTATGCTATCACTTAAAACTGACAGAGAGTTATGTAGCTACTAAGACAAAGAAAAGCTAAAAGAGCCCTGGCTGGTGTCGCTCAGCAAATTGAACACTGGCCTGAGAACTAAAGGGTCTCCAATTTGATTCCTAGTCAGGTTACATGCCTGGGCTGCATGGACCAAGTCCCCAGTAGGGGGCATAATAGAGACAACCACACATTAATGTTTATCTCCCTCGCTCTCCCTCACTTCTCTTCTGTCTAAAAATAAATAAATAAAATATTTTTTTAAAAGCTAAAAGAGTTTGTTAACACCAAACCAGTACTGCAAAAAAATTTAAAGGGCTGGCTGTAAGAAAAAAAAGAAGAAAGAGAGAAAGTCTAACAATAAAATGGCACTAAATATGTTTGCATCAATAATTACCTTGAATGTAAATGACTTAAATGCTCCAACTAAAAGACATAGGAGAGCTGAATGGGTAAGAAAAGAAGTCCCATATGTGCACGGCCCTCCAAGAGACCCACCTCAGATCGAAAAATATACAAAGACTAAAAGTAAAGGGATAGTAAAAGACATTTCATGCAAATGAAAAGGAAAATAAAGCTGGAGTAGTAGTACTTATACCTGACAAAATAGACTTTAAAATAAAGGCTATAGTAAGAGACATAGAAGGGCAATGCATAAGGGTAAAGGGACAATCCAACAAAAGGATGTAACCTTAGCAGATATTTATGCACCTAATAATGTAGGAGCACCTAAATATGTGAAGCAATTCTTGACAGACATAAAAGGGAGAGATCAACAGAAATACAGTCATAGCCAGGAACTTTAACACCCGATTGACTTCAATGGATAGCTCTTCCAGTCAGAATATCAACAAGGAAACAGTGCCCATGTTAGAACACAAAACAAGTCTCAATAAATTTAAGAAGATTAAAATCATATCAAGCATCTTCTCTGAACATAATGTTATGAAACTAGAAATCATTCACAGGGACACTGAAGAGCAAACCAAGACATGGAAGCTAAATAACATGTAATTAAACAATGAATGGGTGAACAAGATCAAGGAAGAAATCAAAATATACCTTAAAAATTTAAAAACAATCCAAAATCTGTGGGACATAGGGAAAACAATATAAGAGGGAAATTCATAGCATTATAGGCCTATTGAAAGAAAGAAAGAAAGAAAGAAAGAAAGAAAGAAAGAAAGAAGGAAGGAAGGAAGGAAGGAAGGAAGGAAGGAAGGAAGGAAGGAAGGAAGGAAGAAAGAAAGAAAGAAAGAAAGAAAGAAAGAAAGAAAGAAAGAAAGAAAGAAAGAAAGAAAGAAAGAAAGAAAGAAAGCTGAAATAAACTATTTTAATTAAGGGACTTGAAAAAGAAAAAAAAAATTAAAAAGCCCAAAAGTGAATGAAAGGAAGGAAATAATAAAGATCAGAGAAGAAATAAATGAGTCTCAAAAAATGATGCAAGAGGTAAATAAATAAATAAATAAATTTCTCTGTTTTTTAAAGATAAACAAGATTAACAAACTTTTAAACAGACTCATCAAGAAAAAGAAAAACGAAAGAGTAAAACTCAAATAAATAAAATCAGAAATGAAAAAGCAAAAATAACCACTGACACGAAAGAAATAGAAAAGAATGTAAGAAAATATTATGAATCTCTATATGCCAACAAACTGGACAACCTGGATAAAATAGATAAATTCCTAGAAACATAAAATCTTTTAAAACTAAATCAGAAAGAATCAGAGATCTGAATAGACACATTACACCTAGTGAAATTGAAGCAGTGGTCAAAAAACTCACAATAAACAAAAACCCCAGACTGGATGGCTTCACAGGTGAATTTTACTAAACATCCTGAGAAGCACTAATCCTCTACTTCTCAAACTATTTCATAAAATTAAAGAGGAGGGAAGTTTCCCAAATTCATTTTATGAGGCCACATTATCCTAATTCCAAAACCAGAAAAAGACATTACAAAGAAAGAAAGTTATAAGCCAATATTCACAATCAGCACAGATACTAAAATCCACAGTAAAATATTAGCAAACTGAATACAGCAATACATCAAAAGGATTATACACAATGATCAAGTGAGATTTATTCTGGGACTGCAATTTTTGTACAACATTCACAAATCAGTAAATGTGATACTCATCATACACAAAATAAAGTATAAAAACTACATGATCATATCAATAGATGCAGAAAAAGCATTTGATAGAATCCAGCACCCATTTATGATAAAAATTCTCAACAAACTGGGATTAGAGGGAACATGCCTAATTATAATAAAGGCTGCATGTAACAAACCACAGCCAGCATCATATTCAATGGGCAAAAGCTACAAATATTCCCTTAAGATTGGGAACAAGACAGGAATGTCCACTTTCATTTCTCCTAGTCAACATAGGGTTGGATGTTCTAGCCCACAGCAATTAAACAAAAATAAAAAATAAAAATCATGCAAATTGGAAAGTAAGAAGTAACACTGTCATTATTTGTCAATGACATGATACTGTACATAAAAAAAACCCAAAGATCCCACCTAGAAAATACTAGAACTGATAAGTGAATTCAGCAAAGCAGCAGGATTCCAAATTAATATCTGGAAATCAGGTCCATTTTTATATGACAATAACAGACTAACAGAAAGGGAAATTAAAAAACAAAGTCCCATCCACAATTGCTACAAAAAGAATAAAATGCCTAGGAATAAACCTAACTAAGGACATAAAAGACCTGTACTTGGAAATTTATAAGATACTAAAGAAAGACATTGAAAAAGATAAAAAAATAAGTGGAAGGGCATACTATGTTCATGGATAGGAAGAATCGACATCATTAAAATATCCATATTACCCAAAGCAATCTATAGAATCAATGCAGTTCCTATTAAGAATCCAATGATGTATTTGACAGAACTAGAAAAATATTTCAAAAACTTATATGGAACCACAAAAGGCCCTGCACAGCAACAGTGATCTTGAGATAGAAGAAAAAAGTTAGAGAAATCACACTACCTAATATCAAATTATACTATAAGGCCGTAGTAATCAAAACAATGTGGTACTGGCACAAAAACAGACACATAGATCAATGGAACAGAATGGAGAACCCAGAATTAAACTCAAACTTTATTAATTAATTAATAAAGTCAATTAATATTTGACAGAGGAAGTAAACACATACAATGGGCTAAAGGTAGTTTATTCAATAAATGGTGCTGGAAAAATTGGACAGATATGTCCAGAAAAATGAAACTAGACCACCTTCTTACACCACACGCAAGAATAAATAAAAATTATATTAATACTTAAATGTTAGACTGAAAGCATAAAAAATATAGAAGAAAGCACAGGCAGCAAAATCTTGGACATTGCTCATTGCAATATTTTATGAACTATACTTACCCAGGCAAGGGAGACAAAAGAAAAATAAACAAATGGGACTACACCAAACTAAAAAGTTTTCATGCAGCAAAGGAAAATATCAATAAAATAAAAAGGAAACCCACACAATGGGAGAATAGGTTTGCTGATACATCTGATAAGAAGTTAATATCCAAAATTTATAAATAACTTATACAAAGAACACCAAAAAATAACGAACAAGAATGGTTGAGGACTTGAATAAACACTTCTCCAAAGAGTATATACAGATGGCCAATAGATATATGAAAAGATACTCAATGTCACTAATCATTGAAGAGATGCAAATTAAAACCACAATGAGATACCATTTCACACCTGTCAGAATGTCTATTATGAATAAGTCAACAAACAATAAGTGCTGGTGAGGATGTGGAGAAAGGGGAACCCTTTTGCACTGTTGGTGGGAATGCAGACTGGTGTAGCCACTGTGGAAAGCAGTATGTAGATAACTCAAAAAATTAAAAATGGATCTGCCTTTTGACTCAGTGATGCCACTTCTGGTAATATGTCTGAAAGAATTCAAAACACTAATTTGAAAGAACATAAGCACCCTTACGTTAATTTCAGGGTTATTTACAATCATCAAAATATGGAAGCAGTCCAAATGTCCATCAGTAGATGAGTGGATAAAACAACTATGGAATATTTACACAATGGAATACTAGTCAGCTATAAAAAAAGAAGAGAATTTTACCCTTCACAACAGCATGGATGGACCTGGAGAATATTATGCTAAGTAAAATAAGTCAGTGAGAGAAAGACAAATACTGTATGATTTCACTCGTGTGTGGAATCTAATGAACAAACTGAACTAACAAGGAAAATCGGGACAGACTCAGATGGAGAGCAGGATGACAGCTAGCAGTGGGGGTCATAAGAGGTTGGAGGGATTGAGCAAAAAGGAAAAAGCACTCATAGACATGGATAACAGTGTGGTGATTGCTGGGTGGAGTGAAGGGAACTAAATGATAATGGAAGAAATAAAATAAAAATTAAATTTAAAAAGAAAATAACATATACAGGTAGTTGCAAATAAAGGTGGAAATATAGCATGTGGGAAAGCATGTTTCTGTCTATTTTAATGAAAAATAAATAAAATTAAAAGAGCCTACATTCATTATGAACCTATAACTTATGAGCCTGTATGTACAAGGTTAATTATTGCATGTTAAAAGGCATTTAAAACCAATTTACCATGCTTCTGTAAAAGACAGGAGTACCTTCTTTCTTTCTGCTGTGTAGTATTCCAGAACCTAATCAACAAAACAAACAATCAAAATAGAACCAGTGACATAGAAATAAAGAACAAACTGACAGTGATCAGAAGGGAGGAGGTTAATGGGGGAAAGAAGAGGAAGGAGCAAGTCAAGGAACATGAATAGAGGACTCATGGGCAAGGACAATGGTGGGGATGGACTGTGGGAGGGGTGGGGCAAGAGAGAGCAACAGAAAAAGGTGGGACAACTGTAACTGAACAACAATAATAAAAAATGCATATCCATCAAAATTAAAATTTAAAACCTATCACCACATCCAAGAAATCAGTATATTCTTCTTCACTACACTGTATGTCTGAAAGAAACCATTTATCATGTTACACATTTGAAAGCAAAATTTACATGTGTGTAGGAGTATACATATAAAATCACTTGTATTTCTCTCACCATTAATCTTCTTCCAGAGGGCCTCAATAACCTTTGTTATCTGAAATATGCAAATTCCATACACAGCACTTTTTAGCATATTAAATAAACTAATTTTCCATTTGCCATATTATGATACATGCTCCATCCAAAAAGTCTCAAGGAAGTTTCTTTAAATAATTTTTATTATTTGTCTTTCATAGTTAAAAGAATACATACCCATTATTTAAAAATTGGGGGGAGGAAGGAAAACAAAGAAGAAACAGAAATAATTCACAATTCTACTACCAACAAATACATGGTCATCTGAAGTGGACGAGTCACTAACTAGTTTTAATTTTTTTCTTCAAAAAAGAAAAAAAATTGTTGGGGGACATTTGCTCACTATAGTACTTCTTTAAATGTCACATAATAGCTTCCAAAATACAGACATACCTTGTTTTATTGCACCTCATTTTATTGTTGTAGGGTAAGTGGAGGCAGTCTGGCTTCCTCGCCCAGGTATCTGGGTAACTAAAGGGAAGCAGTGTTCCCATAGCCTTGGAGAGGCCTAATAACCAGTGTTCTCAGAGCCTTGAGATTGGGTCCTATAAACTGTTCCCATAACATGGAGTGGGCTCGCATGCGCAGAATTATGTTATGTTATGTAATGTTCTGTCAGTTTTCCAACTTTGTTCCCCTCTAGTATTTAAACAGGTAGGGACTCCCCGCTGGGGGCAATGATGATGAGAGACACACAAGAGGGCAGCTGCCATGACAGGTGCCACACTGGGGAGCAGGGGCCGCAACGTGAGACATGCAGATAGACACGCAGCTTGCAGCGTGCATGGCTTGTCCACCCATGAATAAAGGCATGCCAGATATCCCAATGGCTCCATGAATATTTTTCCATCTGCACAAATACAATGAACCTGCATGGCCTTGAAGAGTGGCAACACAGTTGTGCTTTGCCAATATCGTGTTTTTTTACAAATTGAAGGGTTATGGCAACTCTGTGTTGAGCAAGTTAAGCAGTGTCATTTTCCCAACAGCATGTGCTTACTTTGTGTCTCTGTATGACATTTTGATAATCCTCACAATATTTCCAATTTTTCATCATTATTTTATTTGCTATGATGACCTGTGGTCAATGATCTTTGATGTTACTACTGTAATTGCTTTGAGGTGACACAAACCATGCCCATGTACTATGGCAAACCTAACTGATAAATGTTGTATGTATTCTGACTACTCTAGTGACATGCCATTACCCCAACTCTCTCTCATTCCTTTGGCATTTCATTCCTTGAGACACAACACCATTGCAGTTAGACTAATTAGCATCCCTACAGTGGCCTCTATGAATTCACATGAAAGAAAAAGTCACACATCTGTCAGTTTAAATCAAAATCTGGAGATGATGAAGCTTAGTGAGGAAGGCATATTGTAAGCCAACATAGGCCAAAGCTATGACTCTTGCACCAAACAGCCAAGCTGTGAGTGTAAAGGCAAAGTTTCTTTTTTTTAAGGAAAATTTATTGAAGGAAGTTAAAAGTGCTACTCCAGTGAACATATGAGTGATGACAAAGCAAAATGGTCTCATTGGTGATAGGAAGAAAGTTGGAATGGTCTTGATACAAGATCAAACCAGCCACAACGTTCCTTTAAGCCAAAGTTGAACCGAAGGTAAGGCCATCATTTTGTTCACTTCTATAAAGGCCAAGAGAGGTGAGGAAGCTGCAGAAGAAAAGTTTGAAGCTTGCAGAGGTTGGTTCATAAGGTTTAAGGAAAGCAGCTGCTTCTGTAACAAAAGCATGCAAGGGGAAGCAGCAAGTACTGATGTAGAAGTGGCAGCAAGTTTTCCAGAAGATCTAGTTAAGATAATTAATGAAGGTGCCTACATTAAACAACAGATTTTCAATGTGCATTAAATGGCCTTTTACTGAAAGAAGACACAATCTAGGACTTTCATGGCTAGAGTGAAGTCAATGTTTGGCTTCAAAGCTTCAAAAAAAAAGGCTGACTCTCTTCTTAGGGACTAATGCAGCTTTGACTTTAAGTTAAAGCCAGAGCTTTACCTCAGTGATTTTCAACCAGTGTGCCACAAGAATTTTTAAAACATGCAATACCTGACAATTGAATCAGGAACACTGACCTTTTTCCCCTTACATGGTCAAATTAAAAAAATGGCAACAGCCTACACAATAGCCATCCAATGTGAATGAATCAAACTTATATCTATTCTTGTCACATTGGCAAAAAATATATTTTTGGTGTGCAACAGAATTTTCGTAGAGTTTATGTGTGCCAAGAGATGAAAAAGGTTGAAAATCAGTGCTTTAACTTAATCGTAGGTGCATTAAGAATGATGTTAAATCGACTCTGCCTTTGTTCTGTAAATGAAACAACAGAATGTGGATGGCAGCACATCTGTTTACAACATGGTTTACTGAATGTTCGAAGCCTGCTGCTGAGACACAGTGCTCAAAAAATAGGATTTTTTTCAAAATATTACTGCTCTTTGACAACTTGCCTGGACTCTGAAGGGCTGGGATGGAGACATAGAATGAGATTCATGTTGTTTTCATGCCTGCTACCACAACATCCATTCTGCAGCCCATGGATCAAAGAGGAATTTTGACTTTGCATTGTTATTATGTAGAATCTACATTCTGTAATGCTATAACTTCCATAAACAGTGATCCCTCTGATAGAATGGGCAAAATAAATGAAAACCTTCAAGTTTCACTATTCTAGATGTCATTAGGAAGATTTGTGATTTATGCAAAGATCAAAATAGCAACATTAACAGGAGTTTGGAAGAAATTGATTCTATTCCTCATGGATGAATATTAGGGCTTCACACCTTTAGTGGGAAAAGTAACTGTAGATGGTGGAAATAGCAAGAGACCTAAAATTAAAAGTTGATCATGATGATGTGACTGAACTATTGCATGTCATGATAAAATTTTAATAATGAGGTGTTGTTTCTTATGGATGAACAAAAAAAGTGGTTTCTTGAGATGGAGTCTACTCTTAGCAAAGATGTTATGAAGAATTTGAAATGACAACAACGGATTTACAATATCACACAAATTTAGTTGATAAAGCAGTGGAAGAGTTTGAGGGAATCAACTTTGATTTTGGAAGAAGTCTTGTAGATAAAATGCTAATGAATAGCACTGCATGTTACAGAGAAATCATTTGTGAAATTAAGAGTCAATACATGTGGCAAACTTTATTTTTGATTTAATTTTAGAAATGACAACTCTCCAACTTTTAGCAAACACCATCCTGACCAATCAGCAAACATCATCACTGAAGGCAAAACCCTGAAGCAGCAAAGAGTGCTTAGTTTGCTAAAGGCTCAGATGGTGTAAGCATTTCTTTAGTGATAAAGTATTTTTAATTAAGTATGTACTGTGTTTATTTTAGAAATAATGCTATTGCACACTTAACAGATTACATGGAAGGCTGTCCAACCTCTTGGCATCTCCAGCCTACACCAAAAGAAGAAGAGTGGTCTTGGACCACACATTAAATACACTGTGACATGTAATCACCAAAATAATCTCGTGTTTTAAGTAAACTTACAGTTTTGTGTTGGTCCTCATTCATAGCCATCCTGGGCTGCATGTGGCCCACAGGCCTTAGGTTGGACATGCCTGGACTACTATATAGTGTAAACCGAACTTCTATATGCACTAGGAAGCCAAAATAATCTGTGTGATTTATTTGATTGTGATACTCCCAGTTTCACAACTGAACCTGCGATATTTCTGAGGCATGACTGTAACTATACTTACATATGTTTTATATGCCACTTCCAAAGAAAATTCATTAAAGGAAACTAAACTTAAGGTTCTTGTGAAATCATCTTCCTCTCCAGATTTCCATTTCTCATTACCATTCTGCTGATTATATTTTCCTAAGGTCAATGTCAGAGTCATGTTTGGTCTACTTCTACCCTCGACAGTTGAGTTGATTTTTCTCTGTGTCTGTCCTGAGTTTCTTTAACATGAGGCTGTAGTCAATTTTGTGTTCAGTGACTGGGAATTAAAATAAACTATGCCCAAAGAACTTAAGCATATAAAATTGTCCTCTGAGAATTAAAAGCTACAACCTAAATCTTTAAAAGTAGGTATGCCAAGCCAACTAAAATTGACTGAATTGCTTGTGTGCTTAACTCCCAGGCAACTGAGAGTTAATCGTGACCACTACTTGAAAGTATTAACATACCCAGAAAGGCATGGGTCCATAAGAAGGTGAGATTGCAACATTGTGATACTTTTGGACCATTTGAATTTCTAATAATGTCATGTCGTGGCAGCATTTAATAAGCCTGACTAAAAATGATCAGATGCTAGAGAATGGCACTTTGATTTATTACTTATATTAATTTGAGCCCCCCCAAAATCCAAACTAGTATTTTCTGTAATTCAAAAAATAGATAAGATTAAAAGACTTTTGTCTGTTCAATAAAAAAGATTCCTCAAAGGTTTCGTTTTATTACTGAACAAAAATGGGGTTTCAACTGCCCACTGCCACAAAAGGCAAAATCTAGAGGCAGAGGCTGGTGAGAAAGGAAATAGGCAAAACCCAGCTGTCCTCAGCAAGACCAAATCAAAAACAGTGCCCAGAACTCCTGCTCCATTTTAAAGTAACATCCTTTGGAGCCCAAGGTAGCTGCTAAGTGGTAATACAGGTAGTTTAGCTTGTTTACACCTACTGTCTGGCTTTAGGCTCACTCCTAGAGGCTGTGCCTGGAGCTGGCACAGCCATGGCCATGGCTCCTAGGGCTAGTAGGGCTAGTAGGGCTGTAAGTTTCTATGCTGCCAGAGAACATTCCAACACACCAGTGAATTCTCCACCAGGTCAGTGAGAGAGAGAGAGACCGCCTCCTGGAGGCCATGGGCCACATGACTGCTAAGGCCACGTGGCTCATGGAGAAGACAGGCCAGTGTACAATCTGAGAACAGGTCCTGAGCAATGAGTAACAAGAAGAGACAGAGAGTTTCTTCATTCCCCAGGATTTATATTAGCTTTGGGTGAAGGATGGGTCTGGTGCTTTTTCAGAATGACCAATTAATTTCCCAAACCTTTATGCATTTTAGGTGGGTCCACCTCCCAATCAATCCCTTCTTTCCCCAGACTAGACTGACAGGCCCCTTTGGTCCAGCACCTCCCCTCCTGTCCATCTAACCTCTATTGTAATGTGTCTGCCTTCCCTTGGTCCCACCCCAATCCGGTACCACAATGGGGTAGGAGGGCCATTATTCCCTGATCAATTATCTTGCTAGCCTTTTGCACACTTACTGTAAGAACCTCCCCTTGCTCCCACCATGGTCAATGGTGGAGACTCTCATGGCACTTTGTCAGCTCCACACCCCCCATGCCAAGTCCCTGCATGTAGGCAGTTGCCCCAGTCAGTGCAGACCCACAGAAAAAGGAAACCTAGAAGCCCCACATGGCCACTCAGGCAGTCTCTACTCTCACAATGATTATTTAACTTCATATTTTCAAAACATGTTTCTTCAAAGAGAGAATCTTAGAATTGGTTTGCTACAGGTCTTTATCTTGCAGCAAGATTATAATGAACTTTTGACTGTTTACTTCTTTCAATCCAAGGCCAAACAACCTTGCCTGACCATGAGCCCTGTAGTGTTCCCCATTCTTATTTACAGCCACCAGCTTATTTTTTGAACACATCCCTTATACATCACTTCTTTCACTAAACTATTACAAGTTCACTGTTGCCTATCTCAACAGTATACACCAGTAGCACATAAATCATACCTCAAGCCATTCTCTGAACTGAGGTTTCAGTAAAAACATTCTACACCAGGTAAATGGAATCTATTCACTCAAAAAGGTCTGTGTTTCCCCCCACTTATCTTTCTCCATGCTTTTATCTCTACTTTCTTATACCACTTTCATCTGTAAATTACAGCATAAATTCTGGCTATAATATATTCCTAATCCTTTTAATCATCATTAATCTCTTCTCAAAATACATTAATTCACTAAGATACTTAACTACAGTAATGTATTGCATAATGAGATTTTAGTTAATGATGGACCACATGTAGGACAGTGGTCCTATAATATAATGGAGCTGAAAAATCCTATCACCTAGTAGCCTTCTAGCCATTGTAATATTACAACATATGCATTATTCTTATTTGTGGCAATACTGGTGTAACAAACTGACTGCACTGCCAGTCATAGAAAATCACATAAAATTTTATAGTGAATGGGTTAGCAGAATCTTTACAGACTTCAACAAGAGCCTTAAAAAGTTTGAAAACATGGGCTACAACACCAAAAGGTTTTCATTAACAGAAAGGAATGCTCTTAGTGCACTATCTGCTTACAAGCAAATCCATGATGAAAAAAAATAAACAAACCCAGCAAAATATCATGGACATATTGGGTTAGCCAAAAAGTCCATATGTTTTTATTCTGTAAAATAAAAAACAGTTTTCATTTTCACCAGTAACTGTATTGATTTGGATATACTGCATGTGTCGCCTGTCTTCCATATGGCAGAATGTCAACTGTTCTCAGCTAATCTCTCGATTTGATCCCTATCACCTTCAGCTGGTCTACACAACCATGGAGCATTGTCCAGAGAAAAATCTCCAGCGTGAAACTTCACAAACTACTTTTAAATGTTCTGTCAGTCACAGCACCTTCTCCAAACACTGCCCAAATCTTTTATTGTGTTTCAATTGGGGTTTTACCTTTCCTGAAATAATAAAGCATAATATGCCAAAAATGTTGCAGATTTTCTTCCGTCTTCAATATTAAAGTGGCCACACAAAAACTCACCAATTTTGATGTTTTTTTTTTAAATGACAGTTGTCACAATACAATCTAACAAAATTGCTGCGAATGAAGTTAAAGATAGCTAAGCACTAATAGAACCATTGTACAAAAAGAAACAAATAAACTTTTTGTCCAATGCAGTATTTCTGAAAAAGATGACATCTCCTCACAAAAAGCCTCAGGCAGGTCCTTCAGGAGATGTTCCAGAGGAAGGCATTGTGATCATAAGAGATGGCAGCTCCATGCATCTTATTCCCTCTGAAGATCCCCCAGTGGGAGAAGATGTGAAGGTGGAAGACAGTAATAATTATGAGCTTGACCCTGCATGGGCCTAAGCTAAGGTGTGTGTTTCTTAGATTTAAAAAAAAAGTTTTAAAAGTGAAAATAAAAAAGTAATAGATAAACAGAATAAAAACCTTATAGAATAAAATATAAGGAAAGAAAATATTTTTCATACAGCTGTATACATTTGTGTTTTTAACTAAATGTTATTACAAGAGTCAAAAGTTTTAAAAAATTAAAACACTTGTAAAATGAAGATATTACAGTAAGCTACGGTTCATTTATTATTAATGAAAGATTTAAAAATTAACTTAGTATAGCCTAATCATACATTTTTTATAAAGTCTCCAGTAGTGTAAAACAAAGTTCTACACCTTCACTCTCAGTCACCACTCACTCACTGACTTACCAGGGCAAATTCCAGTCCCACCAGTTCCATTCAGGGTAAGTGCCCTATATATATGTGTCATTTAGTATCTTTTATACTGTATTTTTACTGCACTTTTGATACAGGGTGAAGCCAAGAGGGGGCCCCCAAAAGGGATTTAGAATGGGGCCCGGAACTCAAGATGTCTAGGAAATATTAGAGAGACATATAAGATGTCCTCACCCCTTCCCCCACAGGTGTGAGTTAGGGGAAGGGACACAGGGAGCAGGGCATGCAAGGCTGTTTTGTACAGGCACAGCCTTGCAGCTAATCCATGGCATGGTCATTTAACATATCTATGGCTTTGGCGAGTCACTTGGATATGTTAAATAGCTGTGGCCATGCTTGGAGCCAGGGAGAAGGGAGTGACTTCCACCCAAGACTTTACTGGGAGGCAACTCCCCCTGGTTACAGCGCCTGCGTGAGAGCTGGAAGAAGATTGGCTCCAGGATATTGGTCCACACCTGCCCAGACTCACGATGGCAGCCCAGTAAACTTGGGATAATACAGGGATGCTGGCAGGTGTAGCCGACTGTAGGAGGAGTCAGAAATGGGACTGCAAAGGAAGACTGGCGCTGGGATTTAAACTGAGAAGTGGCAGCCATTGAGAGGAGAACCATGCGGACTTGGAAGAGCACAGATCCCCTTGCAGCTTTGCAAGGGGGGGGCCATGCGGTCTTAGCCAGAGTACAGATCCCCTTGCAGCTTTGCAAGGAGCGGGTCCACAAGGCTTGGCAAGACTGCAGACCTCCGCAGCTCTGGTGGAGGAAAGAAGAGGCTTTGCCTGGGTGGCGACACAGCTGATGGTGCCAGCAACCTGGAGATGCAGATGTGTGCTGCTTTTCCTGACTTACGGTAGCCCAGATAAGGGCAGGGGGAGAAGAGAGCAGTGTGGGCATCAGTAGTTATCCTAAAGGACTTTGATAGCTTAATGGGGACATTGGGTCACTACTTTAAGTCTGTATGGCCTTAAATAAACCTTTCCTTTCCTTTTCACAAATCTCTGGCATTGAGAGATATCTTTCCGATCTGGCAGCGGATAGAGGAGCCCAGTAGATGGTCCGTACGGTATTAGTATACCATCCTCCGGAGTCCAGGCCCCTGTGTGTATGTGACTGTTCTGTAACGGCTTTTTTTGACGTCCCTGGGTGGGCCGAATATTGCCCCCCCTTGGACCTGTTTCCTGTAACAGCTTCACTATGTTACAGAAGTTGAGGTACACAAATACCACAGTGTTACGGTTGCTGACAGCACGCAGTACAGTTGTATGCTGTGGCTATACCATACGGCCTAGGTGTGCAGTAGGCTGTACCATCTAAGGTCGTGTAAGCGCACTCTGTGGTGTCTGCCCATTGATGAAACAGCCTAACAACTCACTCCTCAGAACATATTCCTGTCATTCAACAGCTCATGACCAATATTTATTGAAAATATAATATATATCATATAACACTCTAACACTATGAATAAAATGCATGCCTTTGCAGAGGGCATATCCCAGTGAGGACAATAAAAAACTTAAATGTAAGCAAAATAGTAAATAAAATAATTTTGGAATCTAAAAAGTTCTGAGATAAAAACGAAACAAAGTACAGAAAACAGAGTTGAGGGAGGAAGTAGAGGGGAGTGTTTTCTGCAGGACTTGATGAACACCATCCTGAGCAGGTGGTATCTGAGCAGAGAGCAGAGGAAAGTAAGGAAATCTGTGATCAGGCTTTTAGAAAAACAGACCCAGGTACAGGTTAGAGCAAACGTACAGGCCCGTCGGTGGAAAGGAGCTGAACAGGTTCCAAGTAATTCAGCTTTAACCTACTTATTGTATACTATTCTTAGTAAGTAAATCAGCCACTGTAACAATAAAACATCACAAACCATTCAGTGGGAAACATAAATCTGTATCTTTAGGAAACTGACACAGTAATTTGCTGAACAGACACTGTGGCAGCTTTGACAATATGTAAATAATAACCTTTAATGAAACATTTTGAGGCTTGTGTTTTATCTTATGCAATGCATATCAGCTTTTTTCTAAATCTAACTGATCTCTCTTATGCCCTGAATATCACAAGACAAATTTTAAACAGGGTCTAATGGTCTTGAGTGGTATTATTTTATAAAAGAAAACTTATCTGGATGAAGAGGCAGAGGTGTGAGTGCTCCCTTCACTCCCTCTCTACATGTAGATTTTAATAAATTGCAAAACACTATTTAAAAGTTTAAGTCTATCACTTTATTATAAATAAAATAATAAAATAAACTTTGTATTATACTCAGTTATGGAAGCATATCTCTTCATGGAGGCATGAACTTCCTGAGATCAGTGGCCATGTTTCATTTACCGGGGTAACTGCTCCCCTATTTTACATGGTATGTTGCAGAAAAGTTATTCTTAATACCTATTTATTGAATGAATGAAATTATATATGCATATAGAAGCACGCACACATACATACATATATACATATGCATACATGCACACATATGTATACATGTGTATATACAGGCATGTATGCATATGTGAGGAATGCATATGTGTTTGTGTAAGTGTGCATGCATGTGTACATGTGTGCATATATGTTTGCATGTGTGTGCATTTTGCATGTGTGTTTATGTGTTCGTACATATACATACATGCATATATATGTAAGGAAAGGCTTTACTACATTCTAGATTCTAGATTTATCTCCTTTTCATGAAAGATAATTAATAGTAAGTAGTGTTTTAAAGTCTGTATTGTTTATTACTGTTGACTCAGAATCTACATGTCTTCCCCTATAATAGGCAAACAAGTTCCTTTTGAATATTGAACAAAACTTCTCCAACTATTTAACCAAACAGATATTAGTACTCAAAGCAATTAACTCATGAGTCCATTTGCTTTTTCTAATGATTCAACCCTTGCCCAAAACTTTTTTCAAAGAAAAAAAATAATTTTTGAATAAGACGACAGGTTTCTAAACAAAGTCATATTGGTTTCTTTATGATATATACATCTGATCATTGACTTGTCAGAGTCACTATCTCTGAATTTAAAAAAAAACACTTTCTGCTATGGCAGAATATTATAATAAAGTAGTATTTGATAAAGTATTCAGACTTAAATAGAAATGTGTTTACTTGATGTTAAATTCAGATTCTAGAGACAATTAGTAATACATTAATGAGGAATCAGCTTCTCTGTAATACAGTCTAGCTGTCAGGAGAAAAGAAGTTTCAACGAAATTATTGAACCTAAATATTTGACTAAGTAAGATAATGGTTTTAAAATGTGTATTATTAGCACAGGTTTCTAATAGCCTTTCTGATCTTTACTAATTCAAGATTCATTTTCCTTTATCTGAGGAGTTATCACAAGCCATTTTCTCCTTTCCCCTAGAATCACAAAGCCTTGTCTCCCAATCACATTGTGATGGCTGGGAAAGCCCTCAGGTTGTACTCCTGTATAAATATTAAAAGCCTATAATCTTGATGAACTAGAGAACTAGGGTGTATTTATCTCCTTCCTGAAATACAGTTCTTAATCATGGCAACATACTTGCTTTTTTTTCAATTCTGCATCTGTAGCCTTTAATTCTTTCATAAAATCTAAGCTCAAACAGTCATATTATCAACTCATAATATATTCTAATGTATACACGAGATCTCACTGTCTATAACATCTCAAGGGTCATTATCAATTCTCAATCATCAAATTTACGTACAACAACCAAGCACATCCACAAGTGTTGCCTTTTCCCTCTACCAGAGGTTTTTTACTCAGCTAACAAATCGGGGGAGCTTAGTCAAAGGACTCATTTCCCTTCAGCAGTGACTGCATTCACTGTCACCGCTGGAGCTGAAGTCATGTACTTTGGGTCACGTTCCCCTTGATCTAGTTCTGTTTTTGCCCTAGGCAATATCAGCAGCTGTGATTATTGTATCTACCCCCAGGTGCCAGAACTTAGCATTTCATTTTGCAGGGGTAGGGAAAGGCAATGAAAAGGGATAGAAGGCTTAGTATTTGTATAATGTCTATGACATCCGCAAAGTACCACAGGGCCAAAAAAACAAAAAACAAAAAACAAAAAACAAAAAACTGAACCCTGCCGGCCTGGGATAGAGGAGGCTGTCCTTCAGGCAACAGTGCATTAGCAATTCTTTTTCTCCCCCAGTAATTTGAGTCAGTAATTTGGAGGGAAAAAGGTTGCAATTACTTCAAATCTCTTTCCATGCTCAGTCCTGCTGAATGCTATGTCGGTATTCTTCTCATGATGCTCTTTGTTGCTTATTCCTTTCCAGATCAAGGAGAAATCAATGCTTAAAATCAATTGTTTTCAAGATTGGCATTTGTTCTGTAATCCAAAATAAAAAATCATTAAAAATCTGACATATTATCCAAAAAGAGAAAGGCTATTTTCTCTAAAATCTTATTTGTTTTCTTAGTTAGTGAGTAACCTAATGTAAGTTCACATACATGTACCACATTGGCTTCTAAATAGTGTAAAAAAGTCATATAATTTAAAGCAAAAAACTCTTCCCACACAACAAAGATGCTGCATCTCCAGATCACAGTGTACCTGCAGCACATTTTACGCTGAGCTCGAACAGCACAGGGAATAAGGGCTCAACAGTGAAGGCTGCTTCTCATCCTATCATTTTAGCTGGATCCTTCCCTCCTGTACACAAAACCCACGGTGGTGGGTTTTCTTTTTCTGCATTATATTTTTGGAAAAGTTAATCATCTTTAAAAGCTTGAATGACTGAAATATGCTGTTAGATCTCCCAGTAAAAGGGGTTGTTGTGAAACAGGTAAATAAACACCTGTGCAGAAGTGTGCCACAGCCCTAAAGTCCTAAACATGCATTAAAAACTCTAATTAAGTCATAATTCTAAACCAGTTTATGTGGAGGCTCATTATTTGTGATGACAGATACGATTTTAGAAAATGTTTGTTTTTATTCATGTGGAATCCACCCACCAGCATCGCAGGCCCTGAGGATGCCATGGCTGTTTTCCATTTCTATGTGGGTACACACAATCTGACCCACAGCAAATGAGCTGTTAAAAATGTGCCCAAGCTCTTTCTGCCAATCTGGAGATGGCTTAGTGAAAATAAGAATTTGACGTGTTAGCTAAAGGTCAACTTGAGAGCAAGAGCCAAGGGGTGAACTCATTAAGTCCTCCCTCCATTTTTTGATACTTCTTGACGGTCTGCTGAGCACCTTTCAGGGCAAAGGACAGTGGGGCTGCAGCAGCCGAGCCAGCATCATGCTGACACCTGAGGGAGCAAAGTGAAGCCTGGGAATGGGGGTGGGGGGCTCCTCCTGCCACTGGACTTTTCAGGGTTTTTGTACAAAAAAAAAGAAACGAAAATATGCCACTTTTCCTCAGCTTTGTTTGATTCTATACAACATTTCACCCCATCCGGGCAGAGTTATAGTTGCTATAATCACCACAATAGCTTCTTACACAAAAATCGTGTCCTTTAATGACTGGTTATACTCACAAGGAATGTTTTCTTTATCTTGTGAGTATAAGCAACATTGTGTCTAGTATAGACTGAAGTGTTAAAGTTTCCTAGAGACTCAATTGTTGTTCCATTTTAAAAGAAAATTAAATATTTGGAAGCTAAAATATCTTTAATTCCTACATTGGTGTTTATTTGCCCTTTGAGTACAGTATACATGGCATGTCCAGAAAATGTCCAGTCATTGTTAATATAATGAGAATCATTTGTGTGATATTGATGTGACCTGGCAGCCAAGGAGAATGGACAAGAATGCGCATGCATGAACAATGATGACTTCACGTACTAGTCAGTGGGGGTGGTAGACACTGCTGGGTGAGCATGTGAACTGTGTGGCCATCACATTCAAAATGACTGAGAGAACAGAGCAATGAATTGGCATCAGATTTTTCTTTAAACTTGAACCTTCCTCCATGGAAACTATTTGGATGATGCTGAAGGCCGTGGTTATGGGCAACTGGTGATTGGCAGCTTCATTATGACAACACACCCATTCATGCATCACATCATGTACAGAGTTTTTTGGCAAAACATTAGATCACCCAGGTGACTCAGCCCCGCTATAGCCCAGATTTGGTGATCTGTGACTTTTTGCTTTTCCCAAAACTAAAATCACCTTTGAAAGGGAAGAAATTTCAGACTATTGATGAGGCTCAGGTAAATAGGACAGGGCAGCTGATAGTAATTGGGAGAACTGTGAGGTCCCAAGGGACCTACGTTGAGGGGGACTGAGGCATCATTGTCCTATGTACAATGTTACTTGTACATTGTATCTTCTTTAATAAATGTCTCTTGTTCATATTGCATGGCTGGATGCCTTCTGGACAGACCTCTTATGTGTGTATAACTGGTTTACACAACAGTCTGAATTATGAGCATCAGGGAGTGAGGTGGTATAAACATCAAATATCTTATGTTTCCCAGTCACAATTTGCAACTACTCCATGCTAATGTCATTAATCTGCTCAAAACCCTGTAACAGATTAAATGCCAACACTCTTATAAGACTTAAAATGACTCTTTCATCTCAGTCTGTAACCAAACAAAATAACAGGGATTCTGCTGCCTGTCACCACAAAATCCAAATTTGTGATGCAATGCTAGTTCAAAAGGAAAGAGGTTTTATTTGGGTGCCTAGTGATCTGGGAGAGTGGTGAACTTCATCTCAAAGCCCTCAGCAAAACCACAGCAAAAGTCCAACAATCCTCAGTAAGACCAAGTTTGAGAAAAGCCAGTGTCCAGAGTTCCTGCTCCACTTTAAAGTACGGTGTTTTGGAGGCTACAGGTGGCTACTAAATGCTCAAAGTCTCCATTCAGGTGGCTTAGCTTGTTTCCAGCTGCAGGACATGTCAGGCTGTAACAGGGTGCAGCCAAGTGGGGGGCCCAAATAGGGATCTGTAATAGGGTCCAGAACTCGGAGTCTAGGCAATATTAAAATATATATATAGGATGTCCTCACCCCCACAAGTCTGAGCTGGGGGATGGGATGCATGGAGCAGGGCCATTGAGAGTTGTTTTGAATAGCAACAATTTTGTAGATAACCTCTAGAACAGTCATTTAACATATCTATAACCTTTAACTGGTTTCATAGATATGTTAAACAGCTGTTGGCTTGCTTTGAACCAGGGGAATGGGAGTGACTTCAACCCATGATGTAACTGGGAGGCAACTCCCCCTGGTTACAGAGACTGTAAGAGCTTGGAGATGATTGGCTCCACACCACAGGGCCACACCTGCCCAGACTTAGTATGGCATCCCAGCAAAACTGGAAAATTATGGGAATGCTGGCAGCTGTGACCAATTGTGGGAGGAATCAGAAATGGTGTGGCAGAGGAAAATTGGCGCTGGGATTCAAACACAGGCATAGCAGCCATGCAGGGTCTTTTTGGGACCATGCGGCTTGGGCAGAGAAGAAACATGGATTTCTATTTCTTTTTCTGAGATATGGTACCACAGACTGGGCAGAGGGGAGAGGAAGGACTGTGCATTTGTGGGTATTCTAAAGGACTTTGGGACCTCATTGAAGACATTAAGTTATTACTCTTAAGTTTGTATAACTCTTTAAATAAATAATCCCTTTCCTTTTCACCAATCTCTGGAATTGAGAGATGTCTTTCCCTGGTGGCAGGCAAGGAGAACTGAGTACAGGGTGGGGAACCCCTGGAGCACAAAGGATATCGTTCACCCCCTACTCTCTGTTCTATAACAAGGCTCCCTCCTAGCATCCATATGTAGAACTTGTATGGCCATGGGCTGCATGATCATATGGTCCCAAGCAAAAGATCATGCAAGTACATAGGCAATAGCATCACTGAGTGGGCAAGGGAGAGAGGCTCCTTTTAGGAGGCCGTGGGCCAGTGCACCGTGCAAGTCCAAGGCAGGAACCAGAGCAATTTATCAGCCACAGTGAGAGCCTCCTTGTTCCCCTGGGATTATATTAGTATGAGTGTGGGACAGGCTAGATTCTTTCTCAAAATAACCAATCAATTTTCCAAAGTTTTGAGAGTTTTGGGTGGATCTCCACCTACCAACCAATCCCTTCTTTCCCCAGGCTAAAATGCCTCTTTCATCAGCACCTCCTCCTGCATCATTTTGACTACAATAGTGCATGTATCTGCCTTCTGCTGGTCCCATCCCCAATATGGTACCAAAAGGTGAGAGAGCTTTGCCCTATCCAATTATCTTGGTAGCTTTTCATGCTCAGCCCCTATCCATGGACAATTCTAGCTTTCCACGTGCTCAGTGTAAGAACCTTCCCATGCCACCAGCTTGGCCAATGGGGAAGAGAGTCCAAACAGACGATCTACCAGTAAGAAACCCTCCCCTCTTTGCCTTGCTGCTTATCTACTCTCCTCTCCCACTACTGTCTTTTGGACCTCCTTGTTCTCAATTAAACATGATAGTCATGCACCTTTCATAGGACTTGGCATAGCCATTCACTTTTCCTGGAATGTTATTTGACTAATTCTGTTTGTCCTAAATTCCATCCTCTCATTGAAGTTCACCCTGACTACACTATTTAAAAACAACTTCTCTTTCCATTGAATACTCAATTTCTCTCACCTTGCACTATTTTTTATTGGCCATAACCCTTTTCACCTTCTAAGGTGTATAATGCAACTTACTTAATTTTGTATATATTATTTATTATCTGTCTTCTGTCAGTGCAATCCATCCAAATCACCCCAAAAAGTTCAGTGTATAGCATGTGCTCAATAAATACTTGAATGATTACTTTTGTCCTTTAAGGGTATGTTTGGCAGATGCCTTAATTTCCAAGTAACTTTTCAATAAAACATAATCAAGCCAATTTAATGTATTTTAAAATTTCAGTCTATAATCTTCTTCATATCCTAAATTTGCTATGGTTCAGCCTAAGATTTTTTTTAAGATTTTATTTTTATTTATATTTAGAGAGAGAGGAAGGGAAGGAGAGGAACATCAATGTGTGGTTGCTTCTCATGTGCCCCCAAGTGGGGACTTAGCCTGAAACCCAGGCATGTGCCCTGACTGGGAGTCAAACCAGCAACACTTTGGTTCACAGCCCACACTCAATCCACTGAGCTACACCAGCCAGGGCTCAGCCTAAGAGATTTTTTAAAAAATTATTTATTTTAGAGAAAGGGGAAGGGAAGGAAAAAAGTGAGGGAAAGAAAATTTGATGTGAGAGAGAAATTTCAATATGTCATCGCATGTGTCCTGACTGGGGACCAAACCCATAACCCAGTCATGGGCCCAGACCAAGAATTAAACCAGCAATCTCTTCCTTTGTGAGACGATGCCCAACTATCTGAGCCACACTGGTTAGGGCCATACTAAGAAATTCTGATTGAGGTCGTGGTAGGTTACTTTTCACTCCATTGATGACCAGATTTTTTGTTGTTTTGTTAGTTGCTTTTATTCTTGGGTATTTTATTCTTTTTGATTTCATAGGAGACAGTTTTATGGATCAACTTGGTTAAGCTATAGTTACCAATTATTCAATCAGACATTAATCTAGGTGTTGTTGTGAAGGTATTTCGTAGATATAATTAAAGTATATGATCAGTTTAATTAATCAAAATTATCCTGGATAATCCGGATGGGCCTGATTCAGCCCACTTAAATGCCTCACAAGGAGAACTGTGGTTTCCTTTAAGAAGAACCATGACTTGCGGAGAGCAGTTTCAGGCTGTCCCTATTTCCTTCAGTCTGTACTTCCAGACAGCCTGACCTCCAGATTTCAGCATTGCCCCATCGTTTAAGCCAATTCCTTCCATTAAACCTCTTACTGCGTATCTCGAACCTGTTCTATTTCTCTGGTATAGTACTGACAGAAGCACCTCCAATATAACTGACCTCCTTAAATGTGTGGAGGGTTTTGGAGCAGAAATCAAGGAAAAAGGGAACCCCCTTTTTTTTCTTTCTTAAAAACCTGCTAGGTGTTGTGGTCTTGTTTTATTCACACTCGCTTGCTATTGATACATAACCAGTGAGGCAGACTTGATAGTCACTTGCTGGGTAGAGCACAGAAGAGAAGCTTTTGGGTGTGCTGCAGAAATGTCCCTTCTGCATATTCCCCAGAAAGAGAGGTGTGGTTTGGTTTGACATTTCTAGACCACTTCACTATCCTCAACAAATATCTGTTTTGTAGTCTCTTGATTCCGGGTTTTCCTCGCCTGGAAGTCCTTCCTCTGCGGGGAGTCAGGCAAGGTGGTTCAGGCCTTGGTATTTTAGTGCCACCACCTTAAGTTCATATATCTTTGACTCATCACTTTGTGGGAAGCCTCTCTTTACCCTATCATCTTTCTGCAGTCCTTTTCTACTCAAATATACACAGAGAAGATCACAAGTTTTCTATCAAAATCCAACTTGAGAACATGGTACTAACCTATCCACTCCTCACAGCCAGTACTGATCTCCATGAGGGATTTTCTTGTCAACCTACTTAGTTGGCATACAGTGGGGTTGCAGAGGGCAAGCACACGGAAGAAAGAGAAAAGCCACAGTAATTCCCCTAGAGACCAGAGATCCCTAACTCTCACTGTTACTAAACACATAGAGTCTAGAATATGCATATATAGACCAGGGATGAAAAGTCATGGTAATGATGAGATAATATTAGGGTTAATTTTGTCCCCTCTTAGTAAATCATGAAGAGAAACACAGCTGGTGTGGTACTGGGGCTCACTTTAGAATATTGCCAATTGGTGCCATTTGTGTTCAAGTATAATTCACTAGCCAATTTCTATGTAACAACAAAAGTCTCACTCAGGATCTTATTGCAAAATTCATTCATAATTAAAGAAGGAATTCCACTATATGCTGCAACATAGGTAAGACTTGAAACCATTAGGCTATGTAAAATAGACCAGACAGGAAGAGACAAATAATATATAATTCCATTTAAATCAAGTACATAGAATAGTTAAATTCATAGAGACACAAAGCAAAATTGTGACTTCCAAAGGCTAAGGGAGGAGAGGAATAGACTGTTATTGTTTGATGGATACAGAGTTTCTGTTTGG